>JAUUTY010000350.1:0-270000 GCA_030979885.1 Lolium multiflorum
AAGAAGAAGTCCAGGCCGGTCCAGAACCCGGTCAGACCGGCCCCCAGACCGGCCAGCCCGGTCCCCCGCCCGGTCAACCGGCCGTCAACCGGAGGAAGCCCTCGTACCGGACGGAAACCGGAAACTTCGCAGTTTTCCGGTTCACGCCCGGTTGACCGGACCACTGACCGGACAGCCCGGTCCACACCCGGTTGACCGGACCAAAACCGACCGGCCGGTCCACAGCCCGGTCGACCGGATCCAGACCGGACCCGTCCGAGTCTGTCTCGACCAGATCTATTCTGGGTCGGTTATTCTTGTATCTTTTCGACCAGAACTCGTCCCGACGCCTATAAAGTGCCTTGACGACCCCCTAGCTGCTTTAGACCACGTTTAAGATAAACCCTAGTTCATAGTTGTTTGCTAAGCAAAACTATTGTTCCCCAACTCTCCAATTCGTTGCGATCTGGAGTTTTATGCTACTGAAAGTTTGTGTGATCTCTGTTCCATTGGGGATTAGAAGATTGCAATCTACCGCTTCGTGGTCGGCGGCTACGTGCGCAAGTGTGTGGAGTTGCGAATATCTTGCAGGGTTGAGATCTGTTGCATTGGCTACAGGAATCAATCGAGAGACTTCATCGGCGTCATACAAGTTATCTACACCATATCATCGATTCCATCCGCTGCATACATCATCGTGTTCATCACCACCGTCGCTTACTGAGAAGATCGGGCAACCCCTTATCATCTTGGTATCAGATTTCCAGTTTTCCTCGGTAAGCCATCCACAATCCACCCCATAGTTGAGTTGTGAGTGTTTCCTATACAGAAAAAGCCAAAAATATTAGGGTTAGGGTTTGCCATAGCCATAGCTTGCACTAATTTCGAGTTTTAGTTGCTTTTCGTCGTTGTTTTTGCGTATCTTTATCTTTCATCTAGTAGAATTGTTAGGGTTTGTGTTTTCTCTATCATCTAGTTTATCATAGTGTGTCAGTTTTGTTACTCCGAGTCCACATAGCGTACAGTGTGCTTGTTCCCAACCATAGACACAGCCTATCGATATAAAGTGACTAGGAACTTCCCCAGAAGAGACTAGTTTTACCGCTCGACAGGCTGCTCGTTAGGGTTTTGGTGCTTTGCATATTTTGTTGGCCGTGTTATCAAGGAGTTGTCATATATCACAAAAAACTTGAAAAGAAGCAAAAAGAGCTACATAGCTGCGTGTGTTAGATAAAAAGAAAAATCCAAAAAGAAAAGTGAAGTGCTAGTTGAATCAAGTGAAGGCCTAAGTTTACTTTACTGCACCCGTAGTTGAGCAATCTTGTGCCTGTCTCGTTGAGCTTTGCTAGCGTCTCTCTAGTGCATTGCAACCTTTCCCACATATAGTTGCATTGCCCCATTTATCGCCTTGTGTGAGTATCTTGTGGTTGTCTACGGTCAGCGCTAGAGCTTGTTATTGGTGCAAATAGGTAGCCTACCTACAGCCCCACATATATCCTGCTTAGTCGTGTGATTGTTCTTATACCCTTGATATTCGCTTCGCTACATCCGTGCACTAGTCCGTCAATCCAAGTTAAGTGATAATACTCAACGTATCGATAATTTCTTATGTTCCATGCTACTTTATTGATGATACCTACATGTTTTATGCACATTATATGTCATATTTATGCATTTTCTCGAACTAACCTATTAACAAGATGCCGAAGAGCCAGCTGCTGTTTTCTGCTTTTTTGGTTTCAGAAATCCTAGGAAGAAATATTCTCGGAATTGGACGAAACTTTCGCCAGGGTCCTATTTTTGCACGAAGCTTCCAAGACCGAAGACTAACCGGGGCCACGAGAGGCCAGGGGGTGGCCGGCGCGCCAAGCCCTGGCCGCGCCGACCTTTCCCCCTGTGTGGCCCCGCGTTGACCCTCCGCCTACTTAAAGCTTCCGTCGCGAAACCCCCAGCACCGAGAGCCACGATACGGAAAACCTTCCAGAGACGCGCCGCAATCCCATCTCGGGGATTCAGGAGATCGCCTCCGGCACCCTGTCGGAGAGGGGATTCATCTCCCGGAGGACTCTACACCGCCATGGTCGCCTCCGGAGTGATGAGTGAGTAGTCCACCCTGGACCATGGGTCCATAGCAGTAGCTAGATGGTCGTCTTCTCCTTGTTGTGCTTCATTGTTGGATTTTGTGAGCTGCCTAACATGATCAAGATCATCTATCTGTAATACTATATGTTGTGTTTGTCGGGATCCGATGGATAGAGAGTACTATGATTATGGTGATTATCAATCTATTGTTCATGTGTTGTTTATGATCTTGCATGCTCTCCGTTATTAGTAGAGGCTCTGGCCAAGTTTTTACTCTTAACTCCAAGAGGGAGTATTTATGCTCGATAGTGGGTTCATGCCTCCATTGAATCTGGGACAGTGACAGAAAGTTCTAAGGTTGTGATGTGCTGTTGCCACTAGGGATAAAACATTGATGCTATGTCTAAGGATGTAGTTGTTGATTACATTACGCACCATACTTAATGCAATTGTCTGTTGCTTTGCAACTTAATACTGGAGGGGGTTCGGATGATAACCTGAAGGTGGACTTTTTAGGCATAGATGCACTTGGATGGCGGTCTATGTACTTTGTCGTAATGCCCAATTAAATCTCACTATATTTATCATATCATGTATATGCATTGTTATGCCTTTCTCTATTTGTCGACTGTAATTTGTTCACCCAACATGCTTTATCTTATGGGAGAGACACCTCTAGTGAACTGTGGACCCCGGTCCTATTCTTTACATAGCATACAATCTATGCAATTGTGTTTACTATTTTCTTTGCAAACATCTTCCCACTGATAATGCTTAATCCTTTGTTACAGAAGCCGGTGAGATTGACAACCCCCGAAGCTGCTGGGGACAAAGTACTGTTGTGTTGTGCAAAATCCGCGCTGGCGCCATCCCGTGTTGCGCCGCATCACATTTCGCGACCATCAACCTTCAACGTGCTTCTTGGTTCCTACTGGTTCGATTAAACCTTGGTTTCATACTGAGGGAAACTTGCTTCTATACGCATCATACCTTCCACTTGGGTTCCCAATGGACGTGTACTTCGCGCGTATGAAGCTAAATTTCGGGCGCCGTTGCCGGGGAGATCAAGACACGCTGCAAGGGGAGTCTCCACTTCTCAATCTCTTTACTTTGTTTGTTCTTGTTTTATTTTATTTACTACTTTGTTTGTTGCACCAAAACAAAACACAAAAAAATTAGTTGCTAGTTTTACTATATTTACTGTTTTGCTCTCTATATCAAAAACACAAAAAAAAATTAATTAGCACTTACTTTATCTAGTTTGTTTTATTTACCGTTGCTAAAATGGCCAACCATCTCTAAGGTTACTTAAACATGAATATCGAACATCATGGAGCTTGTTAACCCTGCATTTAGGTTCGTGTAATCCTACATGCTAGTGGTGTTCATCATCCAACAAAAGAGTGTAGAGAACCATTGTGATCATTGTATAGAGGTCCACCAGTGAAAGCAGATTCCCAGGCCTCGCTCCAAGCATCGAATCTCCGTTTGTTTATTTTCTGCTGCATCACATGCCATATTTTATTCAGATTTTATTACCACTCATATACATCCATATTACTTGTATTTCACTATCTTCGTCAACTAGTACACCTATACACCCACAAGTGTATTTGGTGTGTCAGACACAAGACTTCTTGCTTTGTGATTTAGGGGCTGGAGAGGGATATCTTTGACCTCTTCTCCCTGAGTTCGATAAATCTTGGGTAATCCACTTAAGGGAAACTTGTTGCCGTTCTACAAACCTGCTCTTGGAGGCCCAACACTGCCTACAAGAATAAATAGCCAGTGGCCTCACACCAAAGGAAGTGTGGATGGGAAATGGCACCCGCTGGCACCAAGGTTAAGATCTCTTATGGGTAAAGCAACACAATCGTAGAGTGTAACGAACCGTGACCTGTCACTCCCTGTTCCGGATAAACTGAACTCCCGGAAAGAACTCCATGAAGTTCTAGTGAAGGCTGACGGACATAGCTCTTCAGAATAAAAGCAACCTTTGAAGAAATGTTTACAAAAACTTGCATTGCCTATGACTTTCTGGTCTATGGCTGTAGCTAGTGCACCTCTTTTCTATAATGAACTTGTTGAGTACGCGTACTCATCCCACTCTTAAATCCCCTGCTTAGATATGGAGGCATCGAAGGAGGATCTACAAATGCAACTCGAAGGCCGAGGAGTCAACAACTACTTCAAGGGACATGACCCTGTCAGAGGAGTTAAACACTACATCCAACAAGGAGAAAACCTAGATTAGCAATAGAAGGGAACTAGCTTCCTAAACTTAGCTCCTACTTAGCTAGAATCTATTCATAGCCTCTATAGCTAGTTAAATACTCTACAAATAGAGTTCGTGATAGGATTAGACACGAGTCGTTCTTGGAGTTTATTTGCAGTTTTACCTCATTGTAAAGTAGGAGGCTGTGATGATCTTATGTAACAGAGTCTGTGTGTAATTCTATAGACATGCCTTGGACCCGCATATGTTTCTGTTGTACCACTCTGAGCGATGTAATACTAGTGGAATGGTGTTTCATTGGTGTTATGTCAGACTTGCATACTACACCATGCAGTGGTATGCTGGGTCACCACAGCTGGTATCAGAGCAAATGCTTTGACCTTAGGATTAAAACCCTTTAAAGGAGACCTATAGGATTGGTAGTGTCTATAGGAAGTTTTCTTAGCAAAACCAAATCTTCTTATCACTTGAGATGGATATTCACTTGAGAATAATCCTGACACACTTGAGTCAACCCTTCTTACCTATCTTTCCTAAGTGAAGTTAGTTAGCTAATCCCAAGTATGTAGCATACCATTAAGTCCTTAAAGTAATAGATGAGTAGACCACAGTTGGTATACAATACATGGTAGTCCAAAGAGAGGATACAACCATAAGGAAGATATACTATTGGAAGATGTGTACCAACACATGTTTGAGTTAAAATAAGAGTTATCCAGACCTGTAATAGGAACAATATCAAGTGATAAAGATAAGTATATTAGGAAGATATCATACTAGAAGATGTATACCAAGACAAGTAATGGGTAAGTTTATCCAACTTGTGAGCCAATTGATACTAAGTAATTATAAGCTATATGAGATGGCATAGACCATGATGAGTCAATCATGGGAGGTAAGGAAGAGAGATAGAAATAAAATATGCCTACTTACGTGGTAGAGTTATTAATCATATATGATTCACTTGAGAGTCATTATGTGAGGGAATAGAACATCATAAACATTTAGGAGGAGAATAATAAGAAATCAGTTGTTCAACAATAGTGTAAGATTGTGTTTCAAAACCATGGGAAGTGTGCCAAGCACATCATGACCATAGTCTTATGATAGACTTGGAAGTATAAGAACTATATTTCCATAGTTATGTGTTTAGAGTAGCGATGTTAGAACCTAGACATGCCATGTGAGATAGTCCTCAACAAAATGGAAGTTAAGTAGTACTTCCAAAGAAAATTAGGTTAACCTTAACTATCCTAGACCACTTTGTTTCAAGTTTATCTCATTGCAATTGTGCAATTAAGGTAAATGTTGAGACAAATAGTAGAAATTCACGTATTCGTGCTAAGTATCACGATATAAACCTATCTTATGTGGTGTTGTATACTACACATCAGAGCCTGATGTTTAGAGATGTCTTACTCAACTATTATATTCAGGCTTATAATGGTGTGTATTATAAGCACAAAGCTGAATCTTCTTGGATCTTATTGGATTTTCATTGATTGACTAGATCCATACATGAAGTTTGACTTTGATATGCAAGTGCATGTTGCAATATCAAGATTTTACTTGATGTTATAGATCTTGAGGGTAGTGGTATTCGTGTGAGGAAGTGACGAATTCTAAAGATTCTGAAGACAAGATGGAGGATCATCAGTAAATGGAAGTAAAATTGTGGGAAGTAACTACAATACTCTAAAGGAAGTACCAATCCAAAACTCATGCTTTACCTCAACAGAGGAGTACTTTAGTACATAATAAGCATGAAGGTGAGAAATCTGGTGAAGCTGAAGCAGAACCATAGTCATTATGGAAGAGGTAATGCATGAGAATCACTCAAGATACTATATTCATAGTGTCAGTTAGTGGTTTTCTTGAAAATAAACCCTGAAGGAAGGAAGATAACCTATCAAACCATAGCAGATATAAGAAGACCATAGATGGTATCAGAAGACTACGTTGATACCATAGCTGGTATAAAGACCGAGTAGTTATAGGATCAATAATGGGAGATAAAGTAGAAGATGTCCCGACCAATTGGTCAAAACCTATAATAGAGTACATTTTTAGATAACAAATAGCCACAATTGATATCAAGTAGTCCATAATTGGATTATTTGTACCAAGAAGTGGTGAACAAATAAAACCTTATTAGCCAAATTATTATGACATATAAACATTCAGTCGAAGGATTCACATTGGATGTCCACAATTGAGTGGATACATCACAAATATTCTTCGTGAGACCTTAGAAGAATACAAACCATAAGCTAGAACCTAGACCAATATTCTAATCATAAGTCCAATAGTTGGAAGAAAAGGAGTTGAAGACCATAAGAAAACTCTAAGGGGTAGAGTAAAGATTGAGTTGGCTGTATAATAACTCAATATTTTGAGCAAGATAGTCGATGAAGGTCTGAACTGAGAGGAAGATCGATCTTATTTCCATAAGATTGTTGAACACTACTTTCAGAAGGATGTCAGACCAGAAGCCGAGATTTATACCTCGAGGAAGTAAGAAGTGGGCTATAACTTGATAAAGTGAGTAATATTTGCTCAGAAGTACGATAGCTCAAGTAAACTAAGGTTAATGAAGTTGGATGAAGGAAATACCGAAGACCAAACAAAGCTTTAAAAGGGTCAAAGATCGAAGAAGTTTGACCATACCAGAATCAAAGACTAATAGGATAATTCCTTTCATGGAACCTAAAGAACCCAAAGTAGTTATAGGTATCAACTACAAACCATGACGGGATGGATTAAATGAGTCTAATCCATTCCTAGGGAAGTAAACCATTAAGACCATTCCATGGTAAGTACCTTACCAAGTACCATTATTGCACTTTTGGTAGTAAGGGAAAACAAAGACCTGTTTACCAATTAGGAGTATGTAAATTAGTCTTCAGTTGAGACTAGCAGCATCAGAATAAGTCCCAATCATTGAATCTTCAATGGGAAAGGAAACAAGATTATGATATTGAAAGAAATCATGGAATTGAAGTAAGGAGCCTGATACGTCCAAAACGTATCTACTTTCCCGAACACTTTTGCTATTGTTTTGCCTCTAATTTGTGTATTTTGGATACAACTAACACGACTAACGCTGTTTTCAGCAGAATTGCACTGGTGTCTCGTTTGTGTAGAAACTCGACTTTCGGGAAAATCCCCGGAAATAATCTCAATGGGCCTATTTTCACCGTGAAGATAAGAGGCCAAAAGGGCGAACCAGGGGGCGGCCCATGGCCCCCACACCATGGGCCGACGCGGCCTACAGGGGGGGCGCGCCGCCCTATGGTTAGGGCGCCTCGGCAGCCCCCGACGCTCTCCTTCGGGTTACACAACCTCTTCAACCTAAAAACGCCAGGGGGTTCGACCATATTTCCAGAAGACGTCCAGAACTCCGCCGCCATCGCGAAACTCGCCTTGGGATCAACTCCGATCTGGCACCGGGATGGGGAATTGGAGGGGATCATCGCGCCATCACCACCGACGCCTCTCCATCGACCAGCCATGTTTCCCAATCCATGTGTGAGTAATTCCCCACTGTAGGCTGAAGGGGATGGTAGGGATTGGATGATATTGATCATGTAATAGTCACAAGATTGTTAGGGCATGGTGCCTAGTATCCGTAGATGTTACTTTTATATTGTTGCAACTTGTTATGCTTAATGCTTGTCACTAGGGCCCGAGTGCCATGATCTCAGATCTGAACATGTTATTGTTTCATCATGATATGCATTGTTTTATGATCTTACCGCAAGTTGTATACACACGTTGCTGTCCGGAACCCGAGGCCTCAAAGTGACAGATAATTGGGACAACCTGAGGGAAGGCGGTGATGTGAGGATCACATGTGTTCACGAGTGTTAATGCTGCTCCCACTCTATTAAAAGGAGTACCTTAATTTCGTGTTTCCCTAGAGTCCGGCTGCCACCGGCTGGTAGAACAAAGATGTTGTGCAAGTTTCTCATTGCGAGCACGTACGACTATATACGGAACACATGCCTATGGATTGATTAGTACTTGGATACCGTTTTTATTATCTGCAAATGCCCTACCATGATTGTTATATGAATTCTCTCATCCATGCAACGCCCGTTCATCCATCCCTATGCCTACGGTATTTTAATCCCGTTTACTATAATCAC
Organism: Lolium multiflorum; assembly: GCA_030979885.1. NCBI lineage: Eukaryota > Viridiplantae > Streptophyta > Magnoliopsida > Poales > Poaceae > Lolium > Lolium multiflorum. The sequence continues at coordinate 8,446 of JAUUTY010000350.1, forward strand.
TACTCGCTGTCTTTATTTCACCGCCGCTGTTATTTCACTACTTACTGCTATAAAACTGTTGCTGATAAACTCTTGCGAGCAAGTCTGTTTCCAGGTGCAGCTGAATTGACAACTCCAAGTTAAGGCTTACAAGTATTCTTTGTCTCCCCTTGTGTCGAATCAATAAATTGGGTAATACTTCCCTCGAAGACTGTTGCGATCCCCTATACTTGTGGGTCATCAGACTATTTTGGCGCCGTTGCCGGGGAGCATAGCTTTATTTGCAAGTTCACTTGGATTGATATTGTTCGCTGCAAATCCTCCATCATGGGTAAACCTCGAGATACTAAAGTCGCCATATTACCATCCACTACAAGAAAAGGTACAACTCTGAGTACCTCTGCTGCTCTTGATTCACCATCTGTGATAAGTCAACTTGTTTCACCACCACAAACTTCACGTGTTGGTATTTCGCTGAATCTGAAAATTCCTCCGATAATTTTGATGATGCTTCTACGTGCTTGATAATACTGGTTCATTAGGTCCTTTTCTAGATGCTACAATTGCTAGGTCTAGACAAATTGAAAATACTGAAACTCCTAATGAAAATACTGTTACACCTGTTAATCCTGACTGATGATCTTGATGAAGATTATGTGGAACTTGATGATGATTTTATTGATAAATGCAATGCTACTACTAGTACAAGTAACCTTAAAAAGCTTATTGCACAACATGTTTAGATATAAACTGTCTCCCGATCCTAAATTTGCCACATCTCCTATAAACATTAAGGATAAAGATTATGACTTTTCTCTCGATTTATCTCATATATCTATTGTTGAGAAAATGCGGGGTGGCCTTCGGACACCTCCTCACCAAGACCGACAAGTCCCCCAAGTGGACCAATGACAAGGGCTCGAGTTAAAGCTCTACATGATAAGGTGAATTCGCTCCTCTCTACCTATGCCTTTGACACCCCTTGGATGGCTTGCTACTTCATGCAAATACCCTATGTTCAATCAGGTACATCGGTCAAGACACAAGCCATGGAGTCCAAGCCAATGGAGAGAGAGCTGGAAATGAGGAAGATGGAGCTCCAAACACAGCCGGAACTTCCGCTCCAGACCGGAACTTCCGCCGATTCTCCAAGATGTCGTCAAGAGGCCGTCCGGGCCCGAGAAGTGGGCCACCGCTTCCGCCCGAGAACGAACTTCCGCCGCTCGAACTTCCGCCCAAGTTCCGAAATCCGTCAAAACGCCCGGATGTTACCGCAAGGAAACAGGCCAATTTTCGAACTTGCCGAACTTCCGGCCGGCCGAACTCCGGCTCAGATCGGAACCCCGCCTCGACCGAACTTCCACCCAGGACGGCCGAACTTCCGCCACCGCGAACTTCAGACAACACTACTTTTCAGCGTGTAACTTACCCTTTCGCCCCACTATAAATAGCATAGTTGGCTCAGATCTGAGATTAGACATAATTTTGAGCTTAAACCAACTTTGAGCTTAGTCTCCCTAGGGTTAGCATCCATCTTGGATAAGCATCCCTCTGTAATCAAGGCACTCTTGTTGTTGATTTGTGAATTGTTGAGTGAGATTCTAGTGCAAGGCACTCTCTCTCCCTCCCCAATTCCCTTTCTCCAACACCAATCTCTCTCCGGGAATTCTGCCGCGTGCCTCTTCCTTGGAGATTCTATTGGCGTGGTCCATCGAGTCATCGGGTTGGTGTGCGTGCGTGAGTACCGGTGTTCTTCGTGTTCCTCGTGTTCCTCTCGCTCTCCCACCTTTTCCCCTTGGATCTTGGGTCAAATCGCGAGATCGGGCCAAACCCTAGATCTCAGATCTCATCATATGGTATCAGCAGCCTTTGGTTACCGCGATTTTGACCCTCCACCCACCCAATTTCGTTTCTAGAAAATTTTCCAAAAAATAGCCCAAATTGCCTTTGGACCGATCTGTGATTTGGTTGAGTTTTGAGTGGTTTTGGTCCAATAGAAACTTGTCTTTGGTGTTGATCTGCAATTCCCCCACCTTCCCACAGCTTCTAGTGCCAAATTTTCCGCGAATTCGAAGATTTTCGGCCCGGATTTCCGCCCAAATCGAAGAACAGCCCAGATCTGATTGCACCGAAGTTCCGCCGGCAGGACCGTTCCGCTCGACCGGAAGTTCCGCCCCTCAGGACCGGAATCCGCGTCGAAATTTTCACAGCTAACTTCGTTTTGGCACTAACCCCTTGTGTTTGGACTTCGTAGTGTGTGCCATTTCAGCTACCATAAAGCTTCCGCAACATCAACTACGACGACGACACCCCGAGGATCCAAGCGGTTCATTTGACACCTTCCACCATAGCAAGTTCAAGATCGTCGGCCACCGTCATCACGTGGTATAACTTGCCCCTAACTTGTAGCCTTAGCTTCCTTTGCGTACCTTTCCTATCGAGAGTGGCTTTCTAGTGTTGCGAAGCATTGCGCAAGCGTCCCGACCGTGAGGGTGTGCGTGTGTTGAGCAAAGCTACGAAGCAAGCTCGTTGTGAAAAGATAGGCAAAATAAGTGTGACATACTTACATAGATAGTAGTAGCTTCTAAGCGACAAAAAAAAGAAAAAGAAAAAGAAAAAGAGTGTGAGTGACACCTATACACAAAAGAGTCCAAAGCTTATAAGCAAAAGAGAGAAAAGAGAAGAGAGGCATCTTGCGCAAATCTTGTTGCTTCTCATTTTGCAACCAAGCCACGGTCTCTCTTGCGTTAGCGTGACACCGAGCTAGTAGTCTTCGTTAGGACCAATTTTGTTCGTGCTCATTTTCCGTCGCGCTAACCCCATTTTGTCCCACGTGTGTGTTCCACATTGTGTATGCCTTTTGTGATCACCGCTTTTGACTTGTGACTTTTGCATCTTACCCACTCTTAACAACATACTCGATTTTGGATTTCGTCTTTTGGCTTTCCACCATCCACACCTAACACCATATTTGCTAGCTTTTGCGTGTGCCTTTGCGTGTGTCCCGATACACTTGGTCTTACTTTTGGCTTGGTTGATTGCCTCAATACTATCTTACCAAGGTAAGAGTGCGAGGTAGTCTCCTTCCACTAACATCAACCACATAGTTCTTGTCTTGTTATCATGGATAGGCACGGAGACCAAGGAAAGGAAGATGAAGTCCTACGCACCTCCGAGAGGTTGGCCACCCAACACAATCTATGGGTGCAACGCCAAGAGTTCAAGGAGCAACTTACCTTGTTCGAGACTCGCATCGACGAGCAATATGAAGAAGTGGCTCACAACTTCGCTCAAGTGAACCAAGATATGAATCTTCTTCGTGAAGCTACGGACAACTTGCATGAACAAGTGACGGCCAATGATGCAAACATGGAGCGGCGCATGGATAGCCTCGAGCGCGCCATCACCAACTTGGGACGTCGACATCGCCATCGCTCTACTTCTTCATCGTCATCAACCTCGTCACACGGTGACTACTCCCATGAGCGCCATTCCTCCTCAAGCTCCGACTCAAGGCATGGAGATCATCATCGACCTCGTCGCCCGCATGTTCGTCAAGATGACTCTCGCTCAAACTCAAGGCGCGGAGAGTTCCATCGCCATGCTCGTCCTCATGAACGTCCTCAACAAGAACAAGCTCTTCACCAAGATCGTCATCAAGCGGCTCGCCATGCCCACCATGGGCATGACGACCAACCCCACGACAACGTCCTCCACAACATGGAACCGGCACCTCATCGTCAAGCCCATGTTGATGCTCAAGACCAAGGTCATCAAGATCCACCAAGGCGTGATCCCATCCTCGCCATGACCAAAGGGGCCGAGAACAACCACAACATGATCAAGATGAGAGGGCCATCATTGGGCAACGCCAACAACCTCGCCAAGATCCGCAACTACATCATCAACGTGAGCCAAGTGAAGCTAGTGTTCACCTCCACCGCCAACCCAATGCTATGGTTGGCCGGAAGACCTCCTCTACCACCTCAAGCCGCAAGGGATGAAGGCATCCGTCCTCGCCGCCGAAACTTGGAAGATGAAGAGAACATGTATGGGAAGCTCAAGTTCAACATGCCCAAGTTCAAGGGTGAAGACGATGCCGAGGCCTACCTCTCATGGGCACTCAAGGTTGACAAGATCTTCCGCATCCACAACTACTCCGGTGCCAAGAAAGTAGCCATGGCCTCCCTTGAGTTTGAAGAGTATGCCAACACATGGTGGGAACAAGTTGTTACTCAAAGGGAAGAAAAGGGTGAACCTCCAATTGACACATGGGAAGATATGAAGGAGGAGATGCAAGCTCGCTTTGTCCCTACACACTACAAGACCGATCTCTTCAACAAGCTCCAAAAGTTGAAGCAAGGCACCAAGACCGTTGAGGAGTTCTTCAAGGAAATGGAGTTAACTATGATGCGAGCAAACATCCAAGAGTCCGAGAACCAAACCATTGCTCGGTTCTTCAATGGCCTCAACTACCCCATCAAGAGGATTGTGGAGTTCCAACAATACTCCAACATGGTTGAGTTGGTTCACCAAGCTTCCAAGGCCGAGCGTCAAGTGAATGAGGACATCAAGTACTCGAAGTCCAAGCAATACTTCGCCTCCAAACTTGCTACAACAACTCCCACAACAAGCGTCAAGCCAACCACATCCTCTACACCTTCCAAGCAACCTACTATCCAAAGTCGCATGAAGCAAACGGTGTCCTCCACCGCCTCCTCCAAAGCCTCTACGGGACCCTCCAATGTCACTTGCTTCAAGTGTGGCACTCAAGGCCACAAGTCCTTCGAGTGCAAGAACACCAAGGTTATGATCACTATGGAGAATGGTGACATAGAGACGCTAAGTGAGGGCGAATATGAAGCCCTAGTACAAGCCGCCGTTGCTAATGAGGAAGAGTATGATGAAGAAAGTGGAGAAGACCCTCTATTATGCACACACGACCCAAACCCGTCACTTGTGGTCACTCGAGTGCTCACAACTCAACACCGTGCTATGGAAGACCAAAGATGCAACATCTTCCAAACTCGAGCCGGCATTGGTGGCAAGTCAATCAAGGTCATCATCGATGGTGGGAGTTTCCACAACTTGGCAAGCACCGAGTTATGCGAGAAGCTCAACCTCACACTTCGCAAGCATCCTCATCCATACCATGTCCAATGGTTGAGTGACAAGGGCAATGTCAAGATACAACACACCGTCACCGTCAACTTCAAGATAGGCCCCTATGAAGACACTATTGAGTGTGACGTGGTACCCATGACCGTGTGTCACATGTTGCTTGGCCGCCCATGGCAATTTGACAAGAAGGCCATACATGATGGCTACTCCAATGCATACACCTTCAAGGTCAAGGACAAGAAGTTCGAGCTTCGCCCAATGACTCCTAGCCAAATCATCGCCGACAATGCGAAGGCTTTAGCGAGGGCACAACACCACACCCACCATAGTGAGTTGAGAGGAGAGGGAGTGACCCACCAAAAGGAGAGTGAGCGCCACCAACCACATATGAGTGAAAGAAAGAGTGTCCTCTTAGCCACAAAAAGCGAGTGGCGAGAAGTGAAAGACAACCCATCCACCACCATACACTACGTGCTCATTTGCAAGGGCCTCTCGTCGGAGACTAACGACTTATCCAACATTCCTTCGTCTTTGTTGTCTCTTTTGAAGGAGTTCCAAGACGTCTTCCCCGACGAGCTACCTCATGGACTACCACCGCTTCGCATCGAGCACCGCATCGACCTCATACCCGCGCCTCTCCCAAACCGCGCCGCATACCGCACCAACCCCGAAGACACCAAGGAGATTCAACGCCAAATAAGACCTCCTCGCTAAAGGGTACGTTCGAGAAAGCCTTAGCCCTTGTGCCGTTCCGTGATTCTTGTGCCTAAACCGGATGAGACGCAACGGATGTGTATGGATTGTCGCCCCATCAATGCCATTACCGTCCGTTACCGCCATCCCATTCCGCGTTTAGACGACATGCTTGATGAATTGAGTGGTGCCACCATTTTCTCTAAGATTGATTTGCGTAGTGGCTACCACCAAATTCGCATGGCAATTGGTGATGAATGGAAGATGGCATTCAAGACTAAGCTTGGTCTATATGAATGGATCGTCATGCCATTTGGTCTTTCAAATGCTCCTTCGACTTTATGCGTCTTATGAATCACATTTTGCGACCACTCATTGGCAAGAGCGTGGTTGTTTACTTTGATGACATTCTCATCTATAGCAAAAATCTCGAGGACCATGTTCAACATGTGAGAGAAGTCTTGTGCATATTGCGCCACGAGAAGCTCTTTGCCAACCTCCCAAAATGCAACTTTGCTCAAAACAAATTGGTTTTTCTTGGTTTTGTGGTTTCCACCAGATTGAAGTTGATTCTTCCAAGATTGAGGCCATCCACAATTGGCCCACTCCCACAAATTTGGTCAAGTTCGGAGTTTTCATGGACTCGCCGGTTTCTACCGTTTGTGAAAGATTTTAGCACCATCGCTTGCCCTTTAAATGAGCTTACAAAGAATGTTCCGTTTGTTTGGGGCAAAGCACAACAAAACGCTTTTGATGAATTGAAAAAGAGACTCACCGAGGCACCACTACTTGTTCTCCCCGATTTTGCTCAAACATTTGAGATAGAATGTGATGCGAGTGGCCTTGGAATTGGCGGTGTTCTCATGCAAAATGGAAAACCCGTGGCATACTATAGCGAGAAGTTGGACGGCGCACGCCTCAACTATCCTATATATGACAAGGAGCTTTATGCTTTGGTTCGTGTTCTTGAAGTTTGGCAACATTACCTTTGGCCAAAAGAGTTTGTTATCCATTCGGATCATGAGTCCTTGAAGTATTTGAAAAGTCAACACAATTTGAACAAGAGACATGCTAAGTGGGTTGAGTTCATAGAGTCCTTCCCTTATGTTATCAAATACAAAAAGGGCAAGGAAAATGTGGTTGCGGATGCACTTTCCCGCAAGAATACTCTTCTACTCACCCGCTTGGAGTTTCACATTTTGGGTCTTGAGGAGATCAAAGAACTTTACCCTTCCAACTCTTTCTTTGGACCAATCTTTGCAAAGTGTTCCGTTGACCGAGGATTTGATGATTTCTATTTGCATGATGGCTACTTGTTTAAAGCTAACAAGATTTGCATTCCCGAGTCTTCTCTTCGTAAGTTGCTTTTGCAAGAATCACATGGAGGTGGTCTCATGGGTCACTTTGGACGGGAGAAGACATATGCCATTCTCTCAACCCACTACTGTTGGCCAAGAATGTACCGCGATGTGGAATGCCTTTGCCGACGGTGTACAACGTTCTTACAAGCTAAGTCTACTTCCAATCCCTATGGTCTTTACATGCCTTTACCCATTCCATATGCACCTTGGTCGGACATAAGCATGGACTTTGTACTTGGCTTACCACGCACAAAACATGGTCATGACTCAATATTTGTGGTAGTGGATAGGTTCTCTAAAATGGCTCATTTCATACCATGTCATAAGAGCGATGATGCTTCACACATTGCTTCATTGTTTTTCAGGGAAGTGGTTCGCCACATGGAATACCGGCTAGCATTGTGTCGGATCGAGACGTCAAGTTTATGAGTTACCTATGGAAGTCGCTCATGGCGAAGTTTGGAGTGAAGCTCTTATTCTCATCATCCTCGCACCCTCGAACCGATGGACAAACCGAAGTGGTCAATCGAAGCCTCTCAACACTCCTCCGCACTCTTGTGAAGACAAATTTGAAGTCATGGGAAGATTGCCTACCCCATGCGGAGTTCGCCACAATCGAGCCAAGCACTCCACAACTTCACGGAGTCCCTTCATGATCGTCTATGGATTCGAACCTCCAACGACACTCGACATCCTCCCACTACCTCTTCATGAAAGGACGAACATGGACTTCGACAAGCGCACCACCGCCATGAAGAAACTACATGAAGAAACAAGAGCAACCATACAAGAGCATGTACTTCGCCAAGCTAACCGCCTCAACGCCAAGAAAAAGGAACGCGTGTTTGAAGAAGGAGACCTCGTTTGGATCCACCTAAAAGAAAGGTTCCGCAAGAACGCAACTCCAAGCTCAAGCCAAGAGGAGATGGACCTTTCAAGGTCCTCGCATCAACAACAACGCCTACGTCATCGACATACCAACATCAAAGTACTTGGTGAGCAACACTTTCAACATCTCGGATCTCTCACCCTATCATGGAGATGAGGAGGAACAAGAGTCGAGGACGACTCTTCCCCAAGGGGGAGATGATGCGGGGTGTCCTTCGACACCTCCTCACCAAGACCGACAAGTCCCCAAGTGGACCAATGACAAGGGCTCGAGAAGCTCTACATGATAAGGTGAATTCTCTCTCTACCTATGCCTTTGACACCCCCTTGGATGGCTTGCTACTTCATGCAAATACCCTATGTTCAATCAGGTACATCGGTCAAGACACAAGCCATGGAGTCCAAGCCAATGGAGAGCTGGAAATGAGGAAGATGGAGCTCCAGCGACAGCCGAACTTCCGCCTCCAGACCGAACTTCCGCCGATTCCTCCAAGATGCGTCAAGAGGCCGTCCGCCGGAGAAGTGGGTGGAACTTCCGCCCAGGGACCGGAACTTCCGCCGTCGGAACTTCCGCCCAAGTTCCGCCCAAGTTCCGAAACCGTCAAACGCCGGATGTTACCGCAAGGAAACGGCCAATTTCGAACTGATCGAACTTGGCGGAACTTCCGGGCCGAACTCCGCTCCAGACGGAACTTCCGCTTCGGCCAAACTTCCGCCCAGACGGCCGAACTTCCGCCACCGCGAATCAGACAACACTACTTTTCAGGTTTACCCCCTTCGCCCCCCGACTATAAATAGCCTAGTTGGCTCAGATCTGAGATTAGACATAATTTTGAGCTTAGTCTCCCTAGGGTTAGCATCCATCTTGGACAAGCATCCCTCTGTAATCAAGGCACTCTTGTTGTTGATTTGTGAATTGTTGAGTGAGATTCTAGTGCAAGGCACTCTCTCTCCCTCCCCAATTCCCTTTCTCCAACACCAATCTCTCTCCGGGAATTCTGCCGCGTGCCTCTTCCTTGGAGATTCTATTGGCGTGGTCCATCGAGCCACGGGGGTAAGTATCGGGTGTATCGGGTTGGTGTGCGTGCGTGAGTACCGGTGTTCTTCGTGTTCCTTGTGTTCTCGCCTCTCCCACCTTTTCCTTGGATCTTGGGTCAAATATCTATTAGATCTGAGAATCAACACCTTTATGTGGTACTGAAAAAGAGAGTGCTGTAGAGCACATGAATGAGCTTTCTACTTTAAGTAGCTTGTTTTCTGATGATGTTAAGATGCGTACTTATTTTGTTGCTAAGATTTTTCCTTTCTCATTAAAGGATGGTGCTAAGATTTGGTATAATAATTTGCCTCCTGATTCTATTGATAGTCCAAGTTGTTTGCTTGATGTTTTCTTTCGAAAATACTTTCCCGCTAGTGCTCAACATATTGCTCTGCAGAGAATTTATAGTTTTGATCAAGAAGATGGAGAGAAATTGCTGAAGCTTGGGCAAGATTTTGCTCTCTTATTAGAGCTCGGCCTAGACATGATTTGGAGAAGCATGATTTACTTGATATATTTTATAGTGGACTAACCATTGAGTCTAGGGCATACTTGGATAGTTGTGCTGATTGTGTTTTCAGGAAGAGAACTCCGGACGAAGCTGAAGAATTATTGGCTAAGATAAGCAAAAATCATGATGATTGGTCTACACCTGAACCAACCCCGACACCAATATTGAAGAAGAGGGGTATGATTGAATTAAATGATGAAGATATGAGGGAAGCCAAGAAATCTCTTATGGAGAAGGGTATTAAATCTGAAGATGTGAAGAATTTGCCTCCAATAGAAGACCTATGTAAGATAATTCCCCCTTCATCCACAATTGAGGTACATTCTCTTCAACGCTTTGATAGAGGAGATATCCCTTATTCAAAACCTCCTGATCAATGTTTAGATGAATTTGATAATTATATTGTTAAGCAAAATAATTTTAATATGAGAGTAGAGAATCATCTAATAGAAAATTCTCAAGCTATTAGTAAATTGCATGATATTGTGGAGAGAACTTCCAATGATGTTAAGATGCTTGTTAAACATTTTAATATGATTCAAACTCAAATTGATCAACTTACTAAAGTGAAAAATGACTTGTTAAAAAATACTCATGAAGAGAAACATGCTTATGAAGTAACAACTAGAGGTGGTGTTTCTACCCAGGATCCTCTATATCCTGAAGGGCATCCTAAAAGAATTGAACAAGATTCTCAACGAACTAAAGAAACTAGTAGTCCTTCTAAGAAAAAGAAGAAGAAACATAAAACTGTTGTAGAATCCTCTAAACCTGTTAATGATCCTAATAGTATTTCTATTTCTGATGCTGAAACTGAAAGTGGTAATGAACATGATGAAGATAATGATAAAAATGATACTCCTGATAAAGAAGAGATTGAAAAAGAACCTGAAAATCATGCTAAAAATAAAAATTACACTAAAGAAGATTTTATTGCTAAGAAACATGGTAGTGAAAGAGAACCTTGGGTTCAAAAGCAAATGCCTTTTCCTGCTAAGAAACTAAAATCAAAGGAGGAGGAACATTATAATAAATTTTGTGATTGGATGAAACCTTTATTTTTGCAAATCCCTTTGACCGATGCTATTAAATTGCCTCCTTATTCAAAGTATATGAAAGATATTGTCTCTAACAAAAGGAAAATTCCAAATGAGGAGATTTCCACTATGCTCGCTAATTACTCTTTCAATGGTAAGGTTCCAAAGAAGCTGGGAGACCCAGGTATACCGACTATTCCTTGTTCCATCAAGAATAATTATGTTAGAACTGCTCTATGTGATTTGGGAGCAGGAGTTAGTGTGATGCCTTTTTCTCTTTACAAGAGACTTGATTTAGATAAGTTGATACCAACTGATATATCTTTGCAAATGGTGATAAATCTACTGCTATTCCTGTTGGTGTATGTGAAAATGTTCCTGTTCAAGTTACTCAAAATTGCTTAATATTAACGACTTTGTTGTGTTGGAAATGCTCAAGATGATAATATGTCTTTTATTCTTGGAAGACCCTTTCTTAATACCGCAGGGGCTGTTATTGATTGCAATAAAGGAAAAGTTACTTTCAATGTTGATGACAAGGAACATACTGTCTATTTTCCAAAGAGGATTGATAAAGTATATGGAGTTAATACAATTTGTAATGTGAAAACTATCAAGGTGGGATCATTTGATTGTCCTATATATGAGTCTAAAGAAGAATATCAAACTCTTGTGATTGGATCTATATCAATTCAATATAAGGTAACATGATTGATTTGAGGTTTATTTCTTCTTATGTCATATAAAATTTATTTGGTAGCAAGACCTGATCAACCTTGTTAACAAGTATATTTTAATGCATAAGAGAGCTAAACAACACTTCTTTCTTCCTCAACTTGTTTTACTTGTTGTAGCACTTTTTGTTTTGCAAGATGCTTTAGTTGTTTAAGATTTTGGAAATCATTTTCCTGCGCTGTAATAATTACTTTAACACCCAGAAATGTGCATTTTTCGAAGTTCTCAAAAATTTACAAAAATTATACTCGTTAGTCTTATTTTTCGAAGGGGCACTGAGCACTGGGGATGACCAGGGGCATCCCAGGGTGGCACCCCACAGGCCGGCGCCACGCCAAAGAGGGGCGCCACCGTGGGTGTGGGCCCCTCCTTGCCCCACTTCTTCATCTCTTTCTCCCATCTCACTCTCTCTCCCGAAAAAACTCGTACTCACTTTCTCTCACTCGCGTTTCTGCTCAAGAGCTCAAGATTTCTCGATCTCTTTGCTCAGCCCAGATTTTTGAATTTGGCACATTTTCTCTCCGGTATGTGACTCCTTCGATTATCCAATTAGAATTTTGTTTGGTTGAGTATATATTGAATATTTTGCTGCTGTAGGTAACATGTTTAGTGAGCTTGCATGCTTGTTCTAAGTTGTAAAAATTAGTTTTGATGCATGTTTAGTACTCTAGCAAGTTCCTATAGTAGTTTCCCTCAATTATATACCTTGAAATCAAATTTTATAATGATTGTTGAAAAATTTCAGAAAAAGGAAATGGACAACCACAACTTTGGAGAAGTGTTCGAAAGAGAAACGACGAGCACGGGGAGGCCTTCTAGGACCGCCACCCGATTCAGGCGATCCTATAATGAAGACGTCATCGCACCAAGCTTCGAACCCGAAGAGGACAATGGAGTCCCTAACGCTTCATCTTTCCCATGTTATAACTTTTTGAGTAATGCAGGGTTGCTGGATGATTTCTTGACCCTCGTTGGTAAGGCGGGTTTAACCACCTATATGGAGGATGAGAGGGAGCAATACTACATGCTCACTAAAATCTTTGTGGAGAGCTTCAAGTTCAACAACAAGCACTATCACCCGACAGTTGCATTCAGGATCTATGGTAATCCTATTACTATGAAGTTGAAGGATTTTTGTACTGCATTGGATATTGCCCCTGTAGGTACAGCAAAGAAGATCAAGGACAACCCCAAGGCTTTGCTGGAGCTCTATCGAGAAATCACCAATGATGATTGCCACACCATTCAGCGTGGCAAGATAAGAAACATCCAACTCCCCGCCATTAAGTATTTTGCTTATTACCTTGCTACTAGCATTCTTGGTAGGGAGAATACTAGTAATATTTCTAGTTATCATCTTGCTTTCTTAATTGCTGCACTCACTGGAGAGACACCTTATCATCTTGGTGCTCTTGTTGCTCGCCGCTTTTCTAACAAGGGGCCTATTTTTGGAGGAATTATTGCATCGCGCATTTTAGCATATCTAGATCTTCCTCTTGACCCTACTGATGTGAAACTAACCCCTAGGTTAGATATTGCTGCTATGAAGAGTCACCAATTTGTTACAACTGACTCTAGTATGGATAATATTGTCTATAGAATGTTATTTGCTGACGGGGATGAGAGGGAAGTCCTCTTGCCCCAAACCGATTTGTTCAGTGTTGACAGGACACCATGGTCGCGCTCTAAGGAGGAGGTGGATGAGCAACTGAAGATACAAGGCTTCCACCAGCAGCATGACTCCGAGGACGCCGAGCCCTCCTACGACTACACCGTCACGTATCCCGTGCTTCTTCCTCCAGACATACCCGTAACAGATCCTTCTTCGTCATACTACGGAGACACCACTTCATGGGGATCGTGGGAATGAACTCCACTTAGGCCAAAAGCCTAAGCTTGGGGGAGGTATACCGGCATCACTCATTCTTTGCATATTATGGTTGCTGGATACTTGTACATACTTGTTTAGTTTCTTAAAGTGGTTTTCTAATGAGAGGGAGATGATATTTGGGAAGTGCTATCTAAAAACAGATTTTGGGCTGTTACCAAAAAAATTCGTGCGCACAGCCAGAACGTTATTTTGAGTTGAAATTTTTTGTGCATGTTACCCAGGTTGTTATATAACTTTCATTAGTTGAACACTTTTCGAACTGAGCAATGGAAGATTTTTGTAAAAATCGATTTCTGTACTGCTGTCAGGTTTTGGCAGATTCCTGCCATCCTCGCTTTTCTGTGTTTCTTTTAGTTTGCATTCTCTTGTTTGTGCTTTGTTTCTTTCCTAAAACACAAAAAGACCAAAAATATTTCTGTAGTTTCTCTTCACCATTTGTTTATTTGGTTCTTTGTTCCTATTTTACCTTATTTGCTATTGTTGGTTTGCTATGAGAAAATCCAAAAAGATTTTGCTTTGTTTGCTTGTTTCCTTTTGTTCTTGGTTCTAACATGAAAACAACAAAAATATTTGTTGTTCTTCTTTGGTTTTGTAAAGTTTATTAGGGAGTTCAGCGGTCTCCGGTGGTTGGAGCTTGGTTTCATTCCATATTATTATTCAAGCTGCACAAGTGAAAGGCAATAATGACGATCTACGGCAACTTGATTGTGGTGAGAGGCTGGTATGAACTCTATTTGTTTTCATTTTTGTACATATACTCATCCATGTGAGCATGCTTAGTTGGTTCATGTGAGGTATATGTCATTTAATGAAAGTCTAGTAGTTCATGATCTCTCATGATTAGTTCCAATCTATTAATAATGAGTAGCATGTCATGAATATTTGCTTGCATTGTTTTATTCATAGATAGGTATGACATTGTGGTATCCTCCTCTGAATAATTCACTCGAATCGACTTGGCACATGCTCACGCATGCATATGACTAAACAAAAGTCAATTAAGCCTCGATGATTTACTTTGCTTCAGAGTTCTTGTATCACTTTTATGCCTCCGTTAATTTTATTTTGTCACAAGCATGATTATGACAGTTATTGCTCTCTTGATTGTCGCTTCCTAGTCTATTGCTAGCCTTCACTTGTACTGAGCGGGAACGCTGCTCGTGCTTCCAAATACCTGAAAACCAAGTTGTTCCAAAGTGTCCACCATAAATACCTATGCATGACATTTCAAACCATTCCAAGTAAATTCTCATGTGCTACCTTTAAACCTTCAAACTACTTCTCAATTTGTGTCAATGTTTTATAGCTCATGAGGAAGTATGTGGTGTTTTATCTTTCAACCTTGTCATTTACTCCTGATAGACTTTCACCAATGGACTAGTGGCACATCCGCTTATCCAATAATTTTGCAAAAAGAGCTGGCAACGGGGTTCCCAGCCCCAATTAATTAACCTTCATTAATAATTATCTTCACATGTTTTGCTCTGATTCATCAGTAAGCAACTTAACCTGCAAATAGACACTTCCCCATGGTATGTGAATGTTGGAAGGCACCCGAGATTCGGTTAGCCATGGCTTGTGTAGGCAAAGGTTGGGGGAGTGTCATCCATAATGAAACTAAAATGCATGTGTAAACAAAAGAGAAGAGGGATGATCTACCTTGCTGGTAGAGATGACGTCCTTCATGGGAGCCGCTCTTGAGAGTCTGGTTGGCGAGGTGGTTAGAGTACCCACTATCATTCGTTGACAACAACAAACACCTCTCAAAATAATTTTTTTGTCTTTGAAAAAAATGAAAAGCTCTAGCACATGTTAATCCCTCGCTTCCCTCTGCGAAGGGTCAATCTTTTACTTTTATGTTGAGTCACCATCCTTTCTTTGAGTACCTTCTTGAGAGCATACTGTCATTCTTAGTATAATATGCTTGTCCCAAAATATGATCAGCTGTGGTATAACTTTGATGCTTTTATCTTTGACAATTTTATTTCTAGTCTTTCTATGAACTTCAGAGGTGCCTGGGCATTTATGTTTTGCTGTACAAATACAGCAAGCGAGATACCACTTTATCATATCTTTCTATGAACATTGCAATCCTGCTTATAGAAGTGTTTCATGATGCTTGTTATTAGTTTGTTGGTATCTTTTTCATGATTGACACAGCTACTAGATGACTTTATTTGCATATACCTTATTATGAATTGCTTAAGCACTTGCCATATCATGAGAATATTTACATCATATCATGAGAATATTTACATCATATGAACAAATGTGTTCGTGAAAGTTCTTTTATCGCACTCAGTTGTTAACTGAATTGCTTGAGGACAAGCAATAAGCTAAGCTTGGGGGAGTTGATACGTCCAAAACGTATCTACTTTCCCGAACACTTTTGCTATTGTTTTGCCTCTAATTTGTGTATTTTGGATACAACTAACACGACTAACGCTCCAGAGAATTGCACCTGTCTCGTTTTTGTGCGAACTCGACTTTCGGAAAATCCCGAAATAATCGCAATGGGCCTATTTTCACCGTGAAGATAAGAGGCCAAAAGGGCGAACCGGGGGGCCCATGGCCCCACACCATGGGTCGGCGCTGCGGGGGGGGCGCGCCGCCCATGGTTAGGGCGACTCGCGGCCCCCCGACGCTCTCCTTCGGGTTACACAACCTCTTCGACCTAAAAACGCCAGGGGTTCGACCATATTTCCGAAGACGTCCGTAACTCCGCCGCCATCGCGAAATCCGCCTCGGGACCAGACGTCTGCACTCGATGCGCGTAGATGTACACGTCCGTTGGGAACCCCAAGAGGAAGGTGTGATGCGCACAAAGCAAGTTTTCCCTCGAAAGAAACCAAGGTTATCGAACCAGTAGGAGCCAAGAAGCACGTGAAGGTTGTTGGTGGAGGAATGTAGTGCGGCGCAACACCAGGGAAACCGGCGCCAACGTGGAACCTGCACAACACAATCAAAGTACTTTGCCCCAACGTAATGAGGTTGTCAATCTCACCGGCTTGTGAAACAAAGGATTAAGCGTATCGAGTGGAAGATGGTGTTTGTTTGCAAAGAACAGAAAAGTAGAATGTATTCAGATGTAAAAGAATGGACCGGGTCCACAGTTCACTAGAGGTGTCTCTCCAATAAGATAACTAACATGCTGGGTGAACAAATTACAGGCAAAATTGACAAATAAAGATTCAATATCAACGATAATTACTATGTGATTTAATCAGTGCATTACGACAAAGTACATAGACCGCTATCCAAAGATGCATCTATGCCTAAATAATCCACCTTCAAGTTATCATCTGAACCCCTTCCGTATTAAGTTGTAAACAACAGATAATTGCATTAAGTATGGTGCGTAATGTAGTCAACACAAATATCCTTAGACAAAGCATCAATGTTTTATCCCTAGTAGCAACAGACATCCACAACCTTAGAACTTTCTGTCACTGTCATTAAATGGAGGCATGAACCCACTATCGAGCATAATTACTCCCTCTTGGAGTTACAAGTATCAACTTGGCCAGAGCCTCTACTAGCAACGGAGAGCATGCAAGAACATAAACAGCACATATATGATAGATTGATAATCAACTTAACATAATATTCTATATTCATCGAATCCCACCAAACACAACATGTAGCATTACAAATAGATGATCTTGATCATGTTAGGCAGCTCACAAGATCTATAACAATGATAACACAAGCGGAGAAGACAACCATCTAGCTACTGCTATGGACCCATAGTCCAAGGATGAACTACTCACGCATCAATCCAGGCGGGCATGATGATGTAGAGCCCTCCGGTGAAGATTCCCCCCGGCAGGGTGCCGGAGGCGATCTCCGAATCCCCCGAGATGGGATTCGCGAGGCGGCGTCTCCGAAGGTTTTCCGTATCGTGGCTCTCGCACAGGGGGTTTCGCGACGAGGCTTTAAGTAGGCTAAGGGCAGTCAAAGCACGAGGGCCCCACACAGGGCCGCGCGCCAGGCCTGCAGCCGCGCCGCCTGTTGTGTCTGCCTCGTGGCCCCACTTCGTACCTCCCTCGGTCTTCCGGAAGCTTCGTAAAAATAGGCCCCGGGCGTTGATTTCGTCCAATTCCGAGAATATTTCCTTACTAGGATTTCTAAACCAAAAACAGCAGAAAACAGAATGGCACTTCGGCACCTTGTTAATAGGTTAGTGCCGGAAAATGTATAATAATGATGTAAAATATGTATAAAACATTCAAGTATTGTAATAAAAGTAGCATGGAACATAAGAAATTATAGATACGTTTGCGACGTATCAAGCATCCCCAAGCTTAGTTCCTACTCATCCTCGAGTAGGTAAACGATAACACAAATAATTTCTGAAGTGACATGCTACCAACATAATCTTGATCAACATTATTGTAAAGCATATGAGATGAATGGAGTGATCTGAACAAAAGATTGCTAAAAAAGATAATGACTAAACAAATGAATCATATAGCAAAACTTTTCATGAATAGTACTTTCAAGACAAGTATCAATAAGAGTTGCATAAGAGCTAACTCATAAGCAATAAATTCTAAGTAGAATGCATTGAAGCAACACAAAGGATGATTAAGTTTCAGCAATTGCTTTCAACTTGTAACATGTATATCTCATGGATATTTGTCAAGATAGAGTAATATAACAAGTGCAATAAGTAAACATGTAAGAATCAATGCACACAGTTAACACAAGTGTTTGCTTCTAAGATAGAAAGAAGTGGGTAAACCGACTCAACAATAAAGTAAAAGAATGGCCCTTCGCAGAGGGAAGCATAGATTACTATTTTTGTGCTAGAGCTTTTGTTTTGAAAACATAGAAACAATTTTGTCAACGGTAGTAATAATTCATATGTGCTATGCATAATACTTCCTACAAGTTGCATGTCTCATGCATAGAGTACTAATAGTGCTCGCACCTTGTCCTACTTAGCTCGGAAACACGGATTATCATCACATGGCATATGCTTCAACCAAGTGTCACAAAGGGGTACCTCTATGCCGCACAAGTGTCTAAGGAGAAAGCACGCATTGGATTTCTCGCTTTTGATTATTCTCAACTTAGACATCCATACGGGACAACATAGACAACAGATAATGGTCTCCTCTTTTAATGCTTAAGCATTCAACAATAGTTAATATTCTCATAAGAGATTGAGGTTGTATGTCCAAACTGAAACTTCCACCATGATACATGGCTTTAGTTAGCGGCCCAATGTTCTTCTCTAACATATGCATACTCAAACCATTTGATCATGAAGTCCACTTACTTCAGACAAGACGAACATGCATAGCATCTCACATGATATCCAACAAAGATAAAGTTGATGGCGTCCCTAGAAAACATGGTTACCGCTCAACAAGCAACTTATAAGAATTAAGACACATAATTACATATTCACCACCACAATAGTTTTTAAGCTATTTGTCCCATGATCTATATATTGTAAAGGTGGAGGAATGAAATTTTAAAGGTAGCACTCAAGTAATTTACTTTGGAATGGCAGAAAAATACCACATAGTAGGTAGATATGGTGAACACAAATGGCATGGGTTTGGCTCAAGGTGTTTGGATGCACGAGAAGCATTTCCTCTCAGTACAAGGTTTGGGCTAGCAAGGTTGTTTTAAGCAAACACAAGTATGAACAGGTACAACAAAACTCACACAAGAACATATTGCAAGCATTATAAGGCTCTACACTGTCTTCCTTGTTGTTCAAACAATTTACCCGAAAATATCTAGACTTAGAGAGATCAATCATGCAAACCAAATTAAACAAGCTCTACGGTAGTTCTTCATTAATAGATTAAACCACATGATGCAAGAGCTTAAACATGATCTAATGAGAGCTCAAACAATTGCCAAATTGCCAAACCATATGCAGCATTTTCCGATTCCAACCAAGTAGCAAATTAACGAAGCAATTAGACTTCGCCATGAACATTAAAGCACAACTAAGAACACAAGTGTTCCATAAGAAAAAGCGGAGCGTAATATCTCCAATATAAGAATGGTGGGATCCAACTTTATTCAAACCAAAACAAAAATAAAAGCAAACCGACGCTCCAAGTAAAGAACATAAGATGTGATGGAATAAAATATAGTTTCACTAGAAGTGACCTGATAATGTTGTCGATGAAGAAGGGGATGCCTTGGGCATCCCCAAGCTTAGATGCTTGAGTCTTCTTAAAATATGCAGGGATGAACCACCGGGGCATCCCTAAGCTTAGACCTTTCACTCTTCTTGATCATAGTATATCATCCTCTTCTCTTGACCCTTGAAAACTTCCTTCACACAAACTCCAAGCAAACTCATTAGAGGGTTAGTGCATAACCAAAAATTCACATATTCAGAGGTGACACAATCATTCTTAACACTTCTGGACATTGCACTGAAAGTTAATGGAACAAAGAAACTCATTCAACATAGCAAAAGCGGCAATGCGAAATAAAAGACAGAATTGTCAAAACAGAATCCGTAAAGATGAATCTGGCAGGGGCACTTAACTTGCTCAATGGAAAAACTCAAAACTAATGAAAGTTGCGTATATCTCGAGGATCATGCTCGTAAATTTGCATATTTTTTCGATTTTTTCACAGAGACTTCTCGAGAATTCGTGATGCAAGAATGCTGTTTCTGCAGCGATCCCAAATATATCATCAACTTTAACATAAAAACTTTACTTGGCACAAAAACATGATAAGGAGAGGTTGCTACAGTAGTAAACAACTTCCAACACTCAACAATACAGTAAAAAAATAAAACATGGGTTATCTCCCAAGAAGTGCTTTTCTTTAACGTCTTTCAGCTAGGCGCAGAAAGTGCAAATCAAGTAACATCAAGAGAAGAAGCATCAACATCATAGCTTGTTCTAATAATAGAATCAAAAGGCAACTTCATTCTCTTTCTAGGGAAGTGTTCCATACCTTTCTTGAGAGGAAATTGATATTTAATATTATCTTCCTTCATATCAATAACATCAACTGTTCGAAGAAAAGGTCTTCCCAACACAATAGGACAAGATGCATTGCATTCAATATCCAAGACAACAAAATCAACGGGGACAAGGTTATTGTTAACCGTAATGCGCACATTATCAATCCTCCCCAAAGGTTTCTTTTTAACATTATCGGCAAGATTAACATCCAAATAACAATTCTTCAATGGTGGCAAGTCAAGCATATCATAAATTTTCTTAGGCATAACAAAATACTTGCACCAAGATCACATAAAGCATTACATTCAAAGTCATTAAATTTCATCTTAATGATGGGCTCCCAACCATCTTCTAACTTTCTAGGAATAGAAGCTTCAAGTTTTAATTTCTCTTCCCTAGCTTTAATGAGAGCATTTGTAATATGTTTTGTAAAGGCTAAATTTATAGCACTAGCATTGGGACTTCTAGCAAGTTTTTGTAAGAACTTTATAACTTCAGTAATATGACAATCATCAAAATCTAAACCATTATGTTCTACAGCAATGGAATCATTGTCACCAATATTTTGAAAAATTTCAGCAGTTTTATCACAAGCAGTTTCAGGCAGTTTTGTACCCTTTGCACTAGAAGTAGAAACATTGCCAACACCAATTATTTTACCATTGATAGTAGGAGGTGCAGCAACATGTGAAGAATCAACATTACTAGTAGTGGTAATAGTCCATACTTTAGCTACATTATTTTCTTTAGCAAATTTTTCTTTTTCTTCTCTATCCCACCTAGCATGCAATTCAGCCATCAATCTAATATTATCATTAATTCTAACTTGGATGGCATTTGTTTTAGCAAACCTAGCATCTTCAACTTTCTCAGGCATAACTTTCAATTTTAAAAGATCAACATCAAGAGCAAGACTATCAACCTTAGAAGCAAGAATATCAATTTTATCAAGCTTTTCTTCAACAGTTTTATTGAAAGCAGTTTGTGTACTAATAAATTCTTTAAGCATCACTTCAAGACCAGAGGGTACACTCTTATTATTGTTGTAAGAATTACCATAAGAATTACCATAACCATTACCATTATTAGAAGCATATGGCCTATAGTTGTTATTACCATAATTATTGCTATAAGCATTGTTGTTGAAATTATTATTCTTAATGAAATTCACATCAACATTTTCTTCTTGAGCAACCAATGAAGCTAAAGGAACATTATTAGGATCAATATGAGATCTACCATTTGTAAGCATAGACATAATAGCATCAATCTTATCACCCAAAGAAGAGGTTTCTTTAACAGAATTTACCTTCTTACCTTGAGGAGTTCTTTCAGTGTGCCATTCAGAGTAATTGATCATCATATCATCAAGTAATTTAGTCGCGGCGCCCAAGGTGATGGACATAAAAGTACCTCCATGTAACACCCCAGATATCCACCCTATCTGGCAATGCTACACATACTTTAAACACTTCACATATTGGTACAAAACTATAAATTTAAACAGTCTCCATGTTTATGGGGACATCCACGACAACAGGATAATAAAACACCACCAACTTTATCCATACACAAAACTATGTTGTGCAAGGAGTCACAGGTTAAAAACTCGTATCCAAGATTTCTCAAATGGTCAACTCGGTAACCACAATAATATAAACCAAATCTTACACTAAATAATAAGAGCACTCTTTAGCATGGTTATACTACTCCATATATAAAGCATAGCGATGTGTAAGGTAGTGTGTGAAAAATGAAGGGGTGCTACTCCCAATCCCATGCATGTCGTCCTTGGTGGTACCTAAAAACATAGAAGCCACAAGGGTGAGTACAAAGTACTCAGCAAGCACATAAAGAAATAATAAGCATTGCATAAAGCACGACACCAACAATTATCCTTTAACACTTGTCATAGCGCAATGATGCTTCTGTATGCCTAAATGCTCTTTTCTTTCACTTTTCTTTGCGTATACCGGTATCGCTCGAGTGAACACCCGTCGGCATCCACTCACTCCAATTTGAGGAGCTTGCCGACAATGCGGGACTCGTCCCAACATCGACGGTCTCAAGGTGCCTACCTCAGTAGGTCACAACACTATGCACTTTTCTTTAACATGCTATGCAAAAATGCAAGTGCAACTGTATCCTTTGATGTATCACTCCATTCCCACACATATATCCAATTTATAGCAACGGAATAAAGAACAAGTGCTAGAAAATAAAAGTTGAGTGAAGGGGATCATGCAATGTGTTATCCCATCATGGACTTGCCTTAACCGCGGAGCATAGTCTGTGAATGGCGAGGTTCCGAAATGGAAATACGAGCACCTGTTGTTGAAATAGACATCACACTCAATTCACAACATCACTTCAGAATAATACAAGTAAAATAGGCACCCTCCTATGCGCAACCAACCCACAAACACTCCCGGTGTGTATTACAAATTATTTATTAGCCAGGCCCCGGAAGGCTGAAAATAACAGCTGGTCAAAAGGATAACTATTTCTAGTTACCTGCCATTTTTTTCTTTTTTTTTCTTCTGTTAAACAACCAAAAAATCTGTTCTGAGCTAGTGTCATAAAAACAAATAAACTTGCAGTTCACTCACGTGTAAAGCCCAGAAATTTAATTGCCGTTAGCTTACTAATAGTATGAACTTTTCTATGCTAAACCTCACACGAATGATTAACATCAAACCTGGAGCTAGACAAAATCATAAGATAGGCTCAGAAATAATTATATCCCACAGCAGGCTCCAGGTAAACCATTATAAGGACTAAGTTATTTCCTAGTTTCCCTGTAGCTTTCATCCATTTCATGTATAACTCAAGGCTACTGATCTAGCCAAACAAACAGATATAGAGTAGCAATCGATGGATACCAAGAAGCCCAAGTACAGGGAAGTAACGAATCACCTCTAATACTCGGTGCAAACTATCAGATTTGAGCACATACGGTACTACAGCTAGCCCAACAATTTACTGACTTCCAATTCTACCACACGGTCGTGATGACTAAACTCTGATCCAAACTGCAGATTGAGAAGGATAGGAAAACCCGCTCCTTTTTAGTTCTAGCCACGACTTGACTCCAGAAATTGCTATAAAGCAAGACGTTGCCAAGAATATGGGGACTAACCAATTTAGAGGTGTATTCCCGGCTAGCTGACACAGGCAAGAGCACGGCTTGATGGAGATGGTCGTCGGCTCGCAGCGGCAACAACGACCTGCCAGCAGTGGCGCCGCAGAACGAGAGGATGCAGTGGCGGCGGCACAGGGCACTAGCGTCAGAAAACTTTAGGGTAGATCGGTGGAGGTGGCGTCCAACTCGATCCTACTATACAACCAAGATAAAACGGCTCGGGGTACAGAAAGCCCAAACCAGCCCATCATGTTTCTTTTGTTTTTCTTTTCTGAATCCTATTTTCAGGAAAATCCATCTCTGGCTATTAACAAAGAGTCGCTGCAGCTACAGCCTCGTTGGGACATCAGTTTTGAGGTTCAAGTCTTAGCCTTGCAATTATTTTGCCTTTCAATATTATTATTGCTATTTTTTATGCAGCAACACTCATAGCTAAACATACCTCGTTTCTTAACAAAAACCTATCTATTATTTTCTGCATAGGGCTTTGACTATGAAATTTTAATATTACACTCAACCCACTAACCAAACTTAACAGTTATATTTGTCATAAATCTTAGCATTCTATGATCTATAAATTTGGGGTATTACACTCCAGCAGCTGAATTCAATAGGTTCCTCGAGGAAAAATTCAGTCCTGCATAAAAGGTTTGGATGATCATCCAAGTAGTCAGTCCATGGGTTGGGCAATTATTTACCAAAAATTTCATTCTCTCCCATGCTTGAGCAACATGTTCATTATCAAATTGTTTAAAGTTCATAATGCTACTTCTCAAAGATATAATCTTAGCGGGAGGATAATATTTACTAATAAAAGCATCTTTACATTTAGTCCATGAATCAATACTATTTTTAGGCAAAGAAAGCAACCAATCTTTAGCTCTTCCTCTTAATGAGAAAGGAAACAATTTCAGTTTTATAATATCACCATGTATATCCTTATACTTTTGCATTTCACAAAGTTCAACAAAATTATTAAGATGGGCAGCAGCATCATCAGTACTAACACCAGAAAATTGCTCTCTCATAACAAGATTCAGTAAAGCAGGTTTAATTTCATAGAATTCTGCTGTAGTAGCAGGTGGAGCAATAGGAGTACATATAAAATCATTATTATTTGTGCTAGTGAAGTCACACAACTTAGTATTTTCAGGAGTACCCATTATAGCAGTAGTAAAATAAACTAAGCAAATAAAGTAAAGACATGTAACTAATTTTTTTGTGTTTTTTGATATAGAGAACAAGATAGTAAATAAAGTAAAGCTAGCAACTATTTTTTTGTATTTTGTTTAAGTGCAACAAACAAAGTAGTAAATAAAATAAAGCAAGACAAAAACAAAGTAAAGAGATTGGAAGTGGAGACTCCTTGCAGTGTGTCTTGATCTCCCCGCAACAGCGCCGAAACCGGTCTTGATGCGCGTAGATGTACACGTCCGTTGGGAACCCCAAGAGGAAGGTGTGATGCGCACAGCCAAGTTTTCCCTCAGAAAGAAACCAAGGTTATCGAACCAGTAGGAGCCAAGAAGCACGTGAAGGTAGTTGGTGGAGGAATGTAGTGCGCAACACCAGGCGCCAACGTGGAACCCGCACAACACAATCAAAGTACTTTGCCCCAACGTAACAGTGAGGTTGTCAATCTCACCGGCTTGCTGAAAACAAAGGATTAAGCGTATCGAGTGGAAGATGGTGTTTGTTTGCAAAGAACAGTAAAAGTAGAATGTATTCAGATGTAAAAGAATGGACCGGGTCCACAGTTCACTAGAGGTGTCTCTCCAATAAGATAACTAACATGTTGGGTGAACAAATTACAGAGGAAATTGACAAATAAAGATTCTATATATATCAACGATGATTACTATGTGATTTAATCAGGGCATTACGACAAAGTACATAGACCGCTATCCAACATGCATCTATGCCTAAATAATCCACCTTCAGGTTATCATCCGAACCCCTTCCGGTATTAAGTTGTAAACAACAGATAATTGCATTAAGTATGGTGCGTGATGTAATCAACACAAATATCCTTAGACAAAGCATCAATGTTTTATTCCTAGTAGCAACAGCACATCCACAACCTTAGAACTTTCTGTCACTGTCCCAGATTAAATGGAGGCATGAACCCACTATCGAGCATAATTACTCCCTCTTGGAGTTACAAGTATCAACCTGGCCAGCCTCTACTAGCAACGGAGAGCATGCAAGAACATAAACAACACATATATGATAGATTGATAATCAACTTAACATAATATTCTATATTCATCGGATCCCACCAAACACAACATGTAGCATTACAAATAGATGATCTTGATCATGTTAGGCAGCTCACAAGATCTATAACAATGATAGCACAAGCGGAGAAGACAACCATCTAGCTACCGCTATGGACCCATAGTCCAAGGATGAACTACTCACGCATCAATCCGGGAGGCGGGCATGATGATGTAAAGCCCCTCCGGTGATGATTCCCCTCTCCGGCAGGTGCCGGAGGCGATCTCCTGAATCCCCCGAGATGGGATTCGCGACGGTGTCTCCGGAAGGTTTTCCGTATCGTGGCTCTGCATGGGGGTTTCGCGACATAGGCTTTAAGTAGGCGGAAGGGTAGGTCAAGTGGCGGCACGAGGGCCCCACACACAGGGCCGCGCGGCCAGGCCTGGGCCGCGCCGCCTTGTTGTGTCGACGCTCGTGGCCCCACTTCGTACCTCCTCGGTCTTCCGAAGCTTCGTGTAAAAATAGGCCCTGGGCGTTGATTTCGTCCAATTCCGAGAATATTTCCTTACTAGGATTTCTGAAACCAAAAAGCAAAAAAAAGAATCGGCACTTCGGCATCTTGTTAATAGGTTAGTGCCGGAAAATGTATAATAATGCTGTAAAATATGTATAAAACATTCAAGTATTGTAATAAAAGTAGCATGGAACATAAGAAATTATAGATACGTTTGCGACGTATCACACTCCGCCGGGACGGGGAATTGGAGGGGATCATCGCCGCCATCACCACCGACGCCTCTCCATCGACCAGCCATGTTTCCCCCATCCATGTGTGAGTAATTCCCCCGCTGTAGGCTGAAGAGGATGGTAGGGATTGGATGATATTGATCATGTAATAGTCACAAGATTGTTAGGGCATGGTGCCTAGTATCCGTAGATGTTAATTTTATGATATTGTTGCAACTTGTTATGCTTAATGCTTGTCACTAGGGCCCGAGTGCCATGATCTCAGATCTGAACATGTTATTGTTTCATCATGATATGCATTGCTTTATGATCTTACCTGCAAGTTGTATACACGTTGTCGTCCAACGCGAGGCCCCAAAGTGACAGAAATTGGGACAACCGGAGGGGGAAGGTGATGTGAGGATCACATGTGTTCACGGAGTGTTAATGCTTTGCTCCGACTCTATTAAAAGGAGTACCTTAATTTCCCTAGAGGCCCGGCTGCCACCGGCTGGTAGGACAAAAGATGTTGTGCAAGTTTCTCATTGCGAGCACATACGACTATATACGGACATGCCTATGGATTGATTAGTACTTGGATACCGCTTTATTATTATCTGCAAATGCCCTACCATGATTGTTATATGAATTCTCTCATCCATGCAATGCCCGTTCATCCATCCCCGTGCCTACAGTATTTTAATCCCGTTGTTTACTATAATCACTATTGCTGTCTTTATTTCACCGCCGTTATTTCACTACTCCTACCGCTATAAAACGTTGTTACCGATAAACTCTTGCAGCAAGTCTGCTTCAGTGCAGCTGAATTTACAACTCCGCTGTTAAGGCTTACAAGTATTATTTGTCTCCCCTTGTGTCGAATCAATAAATTGGGTAATACTTCCCTCGAAGACTGTTGCGATCCCCTATACTTGTGGGTCATCAGAGCCATGGTTCAGAGACAAACCATAATGGATTCCAGGAAGAATCTGGACAAGGGATATATTCAATTATATCCAAAGATCAATACGGAGTTCAAGAAAAGTCGTAGTCTGCACAAGTCAGATCCACACTCCGAAACGTGAGAGAGTTCAAACTTCGAGGACGAAGTTTAGTTTAAGGGGTAGAGACTGTAATATCCCAGGATTTGGGGTTACAAAAATAGAGGAAACAGATGTGTGCATTGCATTCATGCATAGAAAATCCGGGGAATTTTCGCGCTTTAAAATAAAAACAGTCACAGTAACTGAAGTTTCACTTGATCTTGGAGGAATTGAAGTAGCTCATCAAGTCAAGCGCTATAAACCTCAATGCGACTTTGTTAAAACCTTGTTTTGGGTAGAGATAATTTGATCTAAGGGGTTAGATCAAATGAATTAAAATCAACACAAGAACTTATTAATCAAAGATCAACTACTTGATCTTATTAAAGATCACAACATGACATTCCTTGCCATACATATGAACATACATCTATTTGGAAAACAAGTAACAATAAATGGACAAACCAATCTTCACTTATCTTTTCCATGTCTTCAACCAATCCATGATCATACCATGAACCTCATGGTATTGATTCCACTTTATTCTTGGAATCATGACAAGGAGATCAACCCTAGGAATATATATTCTTCTCTATTACATATTATTATACATCAAACCTATAGAAGTGAGAGTTCTATCTTAATTATTGGAGAAGCAATGATAGACCTTGAGCTAAACCTTGGATATACATCCATGTGTTTAAGTTATCATCTTTAGGAAGAACCCTAGGATATTATTCAAGACAATCCCTAGAGAGAGAACCCATTTTTGTTAAACATAGATATTGATGATCACATCATTCTCTATGGAGCCTAACCTTAGGTTAGCATTGAAGTCCATCCCAAATGAGAGAGACCATTCATATCAATCCTAGCTGTACCTATTTAAGAATAAAGGACAACCTTTGAACTAACATATTAGGTTGTAAACCATTTCCCTTGGAGTGGTGAGATAACCTAATATCACATGGAATAATACCATATCCATGAATTGATAAAGTAAGTAGGAGATTAATTCAATCAAGATAGCCAAGTGGAGTTTTAGACTAGATACCTATTGAGATATTGTGAATACATCATAAACCCTAGAATAGCTATTCCTATGAGAGAGAGCTCAAGCTAAGGTGTTACACTCAAGAAAGTTAAGCCAACACTTGATTGCGAGGGAGAGAACTATCCATATACCCAAATGATTATATCAACATTGTTTAAGTAAAACCCTAACAGAATATCTTAGGTGTTCTCCTGGGATATAAATTATTGATGTAACCATAGTAGTACCATCCAAGAAAGTAAAATAGAAGAGTTATATCCTAGTTGATCAAGACAATTCTTGATCATAGAAATGAGAACCCATTCCTTGAGAGATAACTTAGGAAGCCAAACCTTGATCATTATAAATTGAGTAATGATCATAAACCCTTAGAAGCTGAGGTAGAAAATATTAAGAACAAGTTGATCATGCCTAAACCATGATCATGCTCTTGAGGTATGTGAGGATAAGTTAAATCCTAATAGGATTAGTAGATGTTATTCACCACATGAAATCATCGGGAGGTAACTAGAGTAAGCAACCATAGTCTTATATCCTAACCTTAACTTGTGAATCACTTGGTGATCATAAGTAGAATACTACCACATCTATATTTCATAAATGAAAGAACCTAAGCAAACCTTAGAATTATATCTCAAACCTAGTTGTGAATCACTTGGGTGATTACAATTATAAAACCAGACCATAATTGAGATTCAAACCAAGTACCATTAAGTGAATATAATTAGAACCCTAGAATTGCCCATTAGCTAAATTCTATGCTTCACTAATTAAACCTCAGAAACATCTAGTGCTTAAACTCACAATTAAATCCATGTGTGGTGATCAACCACTTATCTCTGTAAATAAAACCAACCATGATGAGAGTAATATCTACTCTAGGTAATTCATGGTGCTACTAAAATATGATAATAGTGCCAACCTTGAAATAGGATAAACCTTACAATATCTTAGAAATAATTCTTCACATAAAAACATGGTCCAATCCATCCTCATTACCATTCATCTTAAAACCTAGCCTTAATCAAAATATATGTGAACCATCAATATTGCTAAGTACTAGCAAACCCTAATAATGTGTTCACCATGCACATGTTATAAATTTCAAATCATCTAAATAGATCTGGTTCCCAAATTAAAAAGGAAATTGAAATAAATACCCCAACTCATGTTTATTTTAAATTTGGCATAACTCTCACAACAAACCCAATTTAATTCAAACAATAGATACTGTTGAGCAAAACCATTATGCAATAAGAATTACTATCAAATCTTATGGAGATTCAAATACTTTAGAACCTGCAAGTATAACCTGAATTCAAAATTGAATTCAAACAATTAAATAGAAACCAGAAAATAAAATAAGAGAAAAGAAAAAGAGAGAAGAGAGGTGATTACCTGAACAGGCCGTAGAAGCCCAGCAATGCAGCCCAGCACCACGGCCCAGACCAGCCCACTTACTGATTCGCTCGGATAAGAGCGAAGACGACGAACTCGTCTTCGTCTCCGTCTTCCTCGGCACGAGCATGCGCGACAGCACGACACCGACAGAGCCTCCACGTCCCGGCCGCCGATGTGGACTCTAAGACCATCGACGACCGCCGGAGTAGTATAAATACCGCGAAGAAACCTAGCCCCATTTCCTTTTCCTCCGCTTCAATTCCGAAAGAAAGCAAACCCTAACTACCCCGGACTCCGGTCATCACCGCCGTTCGGAGCCTCCCCAAGCCAAGACATGGCCACCGTCGTGATCACCGTGCTCGTCTTGCTCATCCCGCAAAAGGAATCTAGCCGCCGCGCTCTAAATCATCCCTGCCGAGCTCATCTTCCCCAGCGCCGGCAGCTATCGATTCCGGCGAACCCGACCTTCCCCGACCTCGCCGACACGCCCATTGTACTCACGGTGAGTTACTGGTTCACTTGAGCATATTGGCCCTCTCCCTAGTGCCCTGCATCGCCGCCGCGTCGCACGTCCGCAAGCGCCGTCACTCGGCCTCGCTGGCGAGCAAGCTCCGGCGACACATAACTAGCGGCGCCACCCTCAAAGTGCTCACTATCTCGTCCTGCGTCTAACCCGACCCTCAGCCCATCCACGGGAGCCCGGGAACGGCGGCGCCGCCGCCAACTGCCCGCCGGCCACCGTGCCTCCTGCCACGTCAGTGATTTTGACCAGTCCACGCCTATGTGGCAGATGAGGTGGACACGACCCCACTGGTCTGTGTCTCTGTAGGTAGAAAGCCCGGGTAGGTTTAGTAATTCCATTTAAATTTCAAATTTCATTAATATCTGAAACTTTGCAAATTTATCAAAAATTCATTTTAACTCGGAAAAATATAAATGAGATATCAAAATGATCCTAAAAATAAGATCTATCCAATAAAAATATAATATGAAATTTTTATTTTCAATAACAATTTAATTGTTTAACCATTAATAATTAAGCCTTTATTTCTAATTCTAAATTCAATTAAAATTCAATAATTAGGAAAACTTTCCAAATTAAATAAAAACCAGTAAGTAAATAAATAAAACATTAAAACTAATTTTCTTTATTTGTTATTTTATTAAATCCTTATTAGAGGGATTTAAACCCTAAGTAATAATTACCCTAATTATTAATTGTTTAAAAATAATAAATGCCAAATTCAATATTATATATTTTGAAGTTATTAATAACTTCCAATTTAAAATGAAGATATTAATAATAGAACTATATGGTAAATAGTAAACCCTAGTTCCATATGGTAGAAAACCATGAATTCATCATTTCATGTATAATCCTAAAACCCTAATGCCATTTAGACCTTAGCTCCATTACTACATGTGAACCCTAATTTGCTTCTAACCTAAACCCAAGGTTAGAACATGTGATCATGGTACTTTCTTTCAAATCATAGAGCCATCATTAGCAATTAAAAGACATACCTATGTCCACATAAAATGTAGAACCCTATCACTAGCAATTTAGTATTCCATGTATGCATATCACTAAACCTAGTTGATCAAGTAGGATCAACCAAGTTTAAACCCTAGCTTCTACTGTCAAAACCATCATCCTTATTCATCCATGCTTAGTATCACACCATTGTGAGGAACCCCAATAGCATCTATGCCCAAAATTTATCATTACATAACCATAGTCCACTGAACCCTACAAATACTTCATAATTATGAACCATCCTATTTAGGAGCCAATCATTCCTTACTTAGTGGATCCAACAGCAAACCCGAGTCAACCTCAACTCTAATTGTGATACTTCTTCTTACTTAAGAAGTATGTTCTTCAAAATTTATTCTTTTGAAGAAAGTATAGAATAATCATCAACCCTGCTTATAAGGACCTATAAACCCTAGCTAGCTATCACCAACAAGATGAACCAATCTTGATAGCAACCTTGTATGAATAATTGCTTAGGATTCCTAGGCTTAACTCAACCTTACAAGACCTTGGTGTTGATGAATCCAACATAGTTGGGATCCATCTAATACTTACTTCAGAGACCAATTGAAACTATAGGAAACAATAGAACCCACAAACCCAATTGTCATACTTGTTCTTTATTACAGAACATGTTCTTCAAAAGTTATTCTTTTAAAGAATATAATAAGTAATCATTAACCATGCCATATAGCACTAAAACTGACAACTGTTCTTTACATATTCACATTATACCAATTATCATTCCTTGTGTGCTCAATTGATTACTATGCTTTATTATATCACTTGTACATGATACCCAAGTAATCAAAACATAATAAGAACCTTGTTTGTGAATCACTCTAAAAAGTCCAACATACCCTAAACAAATCATTACAACTCACTAATCCTAAATCATCAGGGTTAGGTCACGCTTAGAGCGATTGCATCTCATACTTATGCATTACTACATCCTTGCCAATCTTTTAAACATCGTCCTTACCGGACGATGATGCTATTTCAGAATTTGGAGTTATTATCGAAGACCTTGTCTGCATAATCTTGCAGTCAAGAAAGGCAAGTTCATCACTTGCTCATGTCGTTTGAGTATTTTTACCAAATTACTTGCAAAGTAATATGTTTATCACTCTCGCATGAAAAACAAAAATACTATTTTCATAACTATGAATATGACTAAGTGGTGGGCAATGGAACCATGGATTGTGTTGATATGGTGGAGGTTCCATTGCAAGGGTTTATACCCATATAGGATTAAACAACAAATGTCGTCCAGTGATTCTTGTGCCGTAAAACTCGTGTTCACCATAAGATCTGGAGTGGGACGGAGTAGCCAATTGTATTTCCACCTCTCGTACATCAACGGATGCGCTTACCGTAGCAGTTGTGTCTTGCGGAACAACTTGGGTGGGGAGCCCCTTCTAATTCCCCACGGTATAGCAGTGCTTACCGTAGCGGTTGCGGCTTGCGGAACAACTTGAGGGTGGGGATCCCCTTCTAATTCCCCACGGTAATGTGGTCTATGATGGGTTGCATCTAACGGCGAAGGAGTTTGGTTAACTTGTCCCAAACTGTTGTCGTGGTCGGGGTCCATCCTTAATTGGTGTAAGAGGACCGGCGAGGACCCAGGGTCGGGGAATGCAACAAAGGGTGGGTGTGCGAGGTAGCGGAGAAATATGAACGGCTAGGACCTTATACCGGGCCTCACACCAAAGGAAGTGTGGTCGGGAACATATGCCCGGTTGGCACCAAGGTTAAGATCTCTTATGGGTAAAGCAACACACCTCTGCAGAGTGTAACGAACTGTGACCAGTCACTCCCTGTTCCGGGATATGGAACTCCTAGTCAACCGGTGAAGGCTGACAGACATAGCTCTTCAGAATAAAAGCAACTTTTTGAAGAAATGTTTACAAAAACTTGCATTGCCTATGACTTTCTGGTCTATGGCTGTAGCTAGTGCATTAAACACCTCTTTCCTATAATGAACTTGTTGAGTACGCTCGTACTCATCCCACTCTTAAATCCCCTGCTTAGATATGGAGGCATCGAAGGAGGATCTACAGTGCAACTCGAAGGTCGAGGAGTCAACAACTACTTCAAGGGACATGACCCTGTCAGAGGAGTTAAACACTACATCCAACAAGGAGAAAAACTAGATTAGCAATAGAAGGGAACTATCTTCCTAAACTTAGCCCCTACTTAGCTAGAATCTATTCATAGCCTCTATAGCTAGTCATATACTCTACAAATAGAGTCCGTGATAGGATTAGACTACGAGTCGTTCTTCTGGATTTTTTTGCAGTTTTACCTCATTGTAAAGTAGGAGGCTGTGATGATCTTATGTAACAGAGTATGTGTGTAATTCTATAGACATGCCTTGGACCCGCATATGTTTCTGTTGTACCACTCTGAGCGATGTAATACTAGTGGAACGGTGTTTCATTGGTGTTATGTCAGACTTGCATACTACACCATGCAGTGGTACGCCGGTCACCACACTCTAATCGAGAAAATATTGCACGTCAAAATCATTTTCGGGTTAGACAAATTTATATCACATATGGGCTAGTGTAATTTTTTTAGCGTGCCCACCCTCTAGTTTATTGTTAGGTTCGCCACTGCTTGGGAATACCTGGCATGTCGAATGGTTCCCATGCAAATATTTCCCAACGCTCATAGAGAAACTCGATAAGCACGCTTTCCTATGCCAGGGCGAGGTCTGTCGACGTGTTTACTATTTTCTTCGGGTCATAAGGATGCACTTGTAACTTCTTTGCCTCCGTGTTGACGTCTAATTCATCGGGTTTGGGCGTCCGATTGTTGGTTGGAAGCCTGCATGTTAGCACTAGACATCGGATACCAGACAAGCGGGAAACGAGATTTACCTAGGTTTGGGGCCCTTGCAGAGGTAATACCCTTATGTCCTGCCTGTCTGATCTTGATTATGAGCGAAATCGGTTTCAATGGGGCAGCTGAAGGACTGCGTGATGGTGTTCTCTCCCAAAGGCAAGGTGGCTAGGGTTTTGGTGTATTCGTGAGAAGTTAAGAGAGGGATCCAGCAACCCTCTCCTGTCCTTTATATAGGAGGCCAGGTCCCGAGAGTCATGTCCGGATTCGGTTACAATACATATATATATTCTATCTAAGATTTCCATACTTGAATAATTCCTTGCCTTGTACTTCAAGAAATCGTCTCCTTTCATCTATTCATCGCGCGACCGTCGTCTTGGACCTCCTCGGGCTGCGGCGCTCAAGATGGGTCCATATTGGGCCAGACGAGGTAGGACAATATCGAGTACCCGCAGGCCCACATCATTTAGTTTCCTCCTAATAAAGGCTTATGAAGTTTGCTTGAGACCACATGAAGACTCTTAAACTGAAACTTGTGTTAACTTGCTAAAACTTGTGTTGACAGATAAACCAGGATGGAACATTTCATTTGCGTTAACTTGCTATGCAGATGGTTGCTCAGCTGTGCTCGCTTGATCTAATTGAGCGACCAAAAAACAAAAAATGCTGTTTTTCTTTTAAATCCGAGCAATTGAAGCCTGGGTATTAGAATTTTTTTTCAAGAACAGGTGTTGACAGCAAGCAACGGTCCATTAGCAGAGAGAATCTCGTTGTGTATTCTGTTGGAGTGTACTACTGAACCAGTTCCATTAGCAGGAGTAGTGATCATGGTTACAGATTTGTATACAAAGAAAATGCTCACTACATAAACAAAACCAGCATGCCACTATCACAGACACAGAACAACAAAAAAAAAGTACTACTAGTTCAACAGGTGAAAATAAATCACCCTGCAGATTATTTCATCTGCTGCCTGGACTACTAGACTCGCATGCACCAACCACGCCAAACTCTGAATAAAGATTCAACAACCCCGCTAATCGTCATCGACATCATCTTCCATGTACATGTAAGGGAATGCGGAACCCGTCGAGCCCCTGAAATATCCACCTGTGGCTGGATGTTGCAGATCATCCATTCCTTGGCTACTGCAAGCAGAACACTGACCTGAAAGAAGTTAACCAGGAAGAATCTTATAAGAGACTAGGAATATTTCACTGTTTGATTCGAGAAAGAAAAGGATTGGTACCATTTTCACTGTCTGATTCCAGAGGAGAGCAGAAATAATATTTTTGCCCAAACATGTCTCTTAATTCAGCAAAGAATAGTGACACTCGGGAAACACTTGTGATAGGGTTCTCAATCTTCACTTTGAAGTTGAAGTGGTGGAAAACATTGCAATAATTTTCCACGTTGAAACATTGGTGGCCAAGTTCCACTAGTTGGCAGTCATGTCCCTAAAGACAAATAAAGATCCTTGTTAGTAACAAGTTAATTGGTCACTTCCTTTGTTCAAAAAAATATAAAAATAAAAAGCTTTTACTTACCGCAAGAGTAGCACTTCTTTTTTTGTATTCTTCGAAAGCCACCATCACCACCTTACTCATCCAATTTCTCGCATTTTCAATAATCTCTTTGTCAGAAACTCCCCGCCTGTATGCACAACCAAATTAAAAGTGTAGTTTCTGAAGAAGCACAAGGTAGAGCTAGTAGAAGCCAGAATACGGTGAGTTGTCGACAACATGTTCAATGATTAATTTTTTTTCAAGACGGCCTCATCTCATTAGTTAAGAACATTGCCCAATTTATTAGCGGAAAATTGGGCAAAAACCGTCAAAACTACCCTGACAAGCCATCAAGAAAGACTGCCGTGAGGATACACCCGGCCAACCTGGCTACCAACAGAAATCGCACACATGCCACCAAAACAAGGTCCATCGTCGAGGTTACCTACCGATGTCATTGTCAAGGTTGTCCACCTATGTCATCGTCATCACTCCTCCACGTGCCAGCGACTCCGACTTCATCGAACAATGACCACCTAAGAGGCCCTCATGGTGGCGGCCTCGTGAAGCCCACGTTGGTCCATGCCAACCCTTCACGTAGAAAACTAGCAGCTCTGATTTTGATGACAAGCTCCGAAGAAGGGATGTGAAGGACCCGCGCCGACGAAGATCTTCACTCCTAGACCGCCCATCACCGGTCATCGTTGCCACTCGCCACCAAGGCAGCAGCTCCGACTTCATAGCAAGGGAAGTCCCAGATGAAGACGAGTCGAACAAGCCGGAATGTTCAATGATTAATGAAGCTTTCAGAACCTACATGCACGTGATAAGAACCACACAACACCAAAAGGAGAGTGAATTAACTAGATCTATGTATGCTATGGGATTGCAAACACCTATGTGTGGCATAGGTACTGTTCGCTTAGAAATTTTGTGCCAGTTGGCCCGTGACCCCTCTCAGCATCTTAGAAATTGAACCCGTGACCGGTGACCCTGTCAGCATCTTAGAAATTGAATATGGAAAGACACTACCGCTCTAGAGGATAGACAATGCCTAAATACGGGAGTGGTGTTTTGGCACATCTGTTTATATGATCTCTTTATTTTAAAATACATCTTAGATATATTTTGCAACATCAAAAAATTTGATACAAAAAATTTGCATGTACGTAGCACGTCCACAAAGTTGTTTCATGAAAATTCGACTTGTCTTGTTGTGTGTGTAAAAAATACAAAATTCAGTGCTAAAAATAAAGTTTGTCACAACATAAATTTTCTCTTTTTTTATATAGACCATAAAAAACATCGGTTTTTTCTCGAAACTTGACGAACACACATATATTATGGAGATGTACATGTAGATTTTTTTGACAAAATTTTTTGACACTTCGAAATATATTTTCTTGGTAGAGGGAGCATACGCACCTGGGAGCCAAATTGAAAATCCGCCTAAATAATATCAATACACTTTCTTCCATTTTGCTAAATAAGGAACACAAATGATAAATACTTCTTATTCCAAAAACTAACAGTAAGATACAGGGGTAATATCAATGTTTAGCATGGGCAATTGATTTTTTTTAACTCTGCATATTATGAGGGGGTATAGTTAGGTAATGCTGGCATTGGTCAACAGGCGACGTCAGTGGTCGACCTAGCTTCATGTTGTTTAAGCTTCCAAACAACTTTAGTGGCATGATTGTGCAGTTTCAGGGTTTAGGAACTAATGAATTGGCCTGACAAGGCCCACAATGTGCTCTACTCTTTTATTCTATGCAGATCAAACATTAAATTACTGAAAGTCCTTAAAAGAAACCTAAATTTTCCATCTTATGCATGATCATGCATTCAAGCTAAAATTTTAGCGACACAGAATAAAATGCTTAGAGAAGATTAAAGTAGTGCCAGTTATCAGTAAAAGAGAGGATTGCTAACTCAACAAGAATTGCAGGAGATAAAATTCACCTTGGTTGTCGACGTAGCAAAATCTGCATGGCCGCTTCCTCCCTTGAAGCTTGTTCCCTTGCCTGAAGTTTCTGTCGCTCCTCAAGGAAGTAGGGAGCTCGGGCAATGATATCGGCACGCCGAGCAGCTGACATTTTATCCTTCTTGGCGGCTAATCTGGCACGCTCAATGTCACGAAGCATAAGACACGTTTCACGGAAAGTGCTGCATGTATTCTCTTCAAAGTACTTCTCCAGTTCTCGCCGCTCCTCCTCTCTAAAGAAAAGCATGCACGTATGGTTAAAAGAAAGAAATAAATCAAAGCCTAAGTATTTTTGAGCTAGTGAATTTAACCCTCCAAATTAAAACAAAGCACAATTACTGTAAATAAACCAAAACACTTGGGTCGCTCACTTGCTGGTGATGCATAATTTTGTGTTTTATTATGGCTCTATATCTAACTAGGTACAGAGTGAAAAAACTTAACCCATATATTTGAATGTCAAAAGTATGATTCATGTCGCATACATTTGGTGGTGCCTACACCACATTTTTTGGCATGCTGGGCTGATGCTTTCTATTTTTTGGTTATTCGAGCCATGTATAAACAGGTAAAGTTTAGAGCTTTGGGACATCATGAATTATTTAAATGCATTTAACACTTAAAAGTTACAAACAACAGAATACAACTCAAGATTTATCAGACAGCAAAACAATACGTACATATCACAATCTGATTCTTTCTTGGGCTTGCTCTCCTCAGCAATTTCAGAGTCACTCTCGCTGCCGCTAGCATCATCAGCACAATAGTTTGACCTAGAGAAAAAGATATCAACACAATAAGAGGTTATACTAATGATTACCTACCTAGCAATTTATTTTGGTATGAACTATCTTAAGCTATGAATGATGTGCTGAACATATGAAAGATCAA
Organism: Lolium multiflorum; assembly: GCA_030979885.1. NCBI lineage: Eukaryota > Viridiplantae > Streptophyta > Magnoliopsida > Poales > Poaceae > Lolium > Lolium multiflorum. The sequence continues at coordinate 47,001 of JAUUTY010000350.1, forward strand.
TACTATCGATAATAACAAGCATCCATTTCAACCTCTGTTTAAAATAGCAGGCTATAGCTTATAGTCGCGGCGTTTTTGAAGCTACGAAAGGCTATAGCCGGGCTAAGCTCATATAGCTGATTTGCTAAATAATGAGAACTATTTTTAATATTTCGTCATCATATAATCATATATAGTATATACATCAATAATTCACATACGCATAGCATAGTAATATAGTCACATAAAAGATGCACATAACCAAAACATAGTTTACATATAGTTATGTCCAAACATAGTTCACAGATAGTTAAAGACATAGTTATGTCCAAATATTACAACATCTAGCAGCAGTTCATGATATAGTGGTGTTTATAAATTGGACCGCTCTGAAAATTTTGGAAGATAGACGCTATTGAGCTAAATTAAGGCTAAGTAACTATAGCCGCGCTATAGCTGGGCTATTAACGGCTATTTCCCTTTTAGCCTCTAGCCGTAGCCGTAGGCCTCGCAAAAGGCTATTGTTAGGCTATAGCGGGCAATTTTAAACAGAGATTTCAACAAACCCTAACTGGCTTAATCAGAAACAGTTATGGGCTTACGGCCATACCAACAGGGTGATATCTGGAATTTAGGAGGCGTGCCAGTCAGCCCTAGCGCCTTGAATTCTGGCAGAACTTCAGGTGTGGAGCTCTCGCTATCACTGCTGCTCACCTCACCAGCATGCTCCTCAACCCTGATCGGAACATGTTGTTTATCAGTCAATATTCATGGTCAGAAATTTAGGACATATACTGTTTCCTCTGTGAAAAAACCAGTGCAAACAATAGCCGAAAAAAGTATAATTTGAACTTCTGCTGGAAATAAGGACTTACGCGGTAGCTTTGCCTCCAGATCGCTTATGGCGATTTGAATATACAACACTTTGCCTAACTACGTTTTTCTATTGACGTGCACCGCATGTATTCCCCATGGAAGAAATAAGAATAGCCGAGAGATAGCAGTCCTTACTTTTGGTCGTCGGAGGCACTTGAGGAAGATGATCGTGTTTGATCCATATGGTGGTTGTCGCCGATCAGGAAGCAAGCGAGGTGGCGTGCAATCGTCGGCAGCTCAAGACTTGGGGAAGGCGAGACGTGTGTTGCGGTCCTGGGTGTCTAATATAGGGATCCTGACTATGAATCGGCGACGGCGAGAGAGATTCCTGACTATGTACGCTCTCGGAGAGCAACAATGTTTGGACTTTCGAGGGAAATAACGTGAAAAAAAAGGCGCGGCATGCCGATCGGATGCCCATGCGCCGCAACTCCATTGCCTTCGCTGGCGCCACCAACGTGTAGATCAGGGATACCCCGCATCCGTCGAGCCCCACGATGCGTCGGTGGTTGCAACACTGGGACGGTGCAGCCATGGCAGCGATGCCAAAGTGCGCCACAACTTGCCGGCGACCCGGCGTGCTACTCCTTGTCAGCCACCGAGGGGCGTCGCTCCTGCTTTCTCAGGCTCGGAGAACCCGAATACAACGACTCCGATGCTGCCAAGACGACGATGAGTTGTACGTCACTACAGGAATGACGCAAGGCAAAGTCGGGACCTTCCGGGCGAGCGCATCCAGGAGGACGAGGACTAGGAGGAGCAGTCACCGCCTGACCGGGCATGAGGAGGAGCGTAGGAGACATACCAATCTTCATCGCAGAAGAACCACCGGTGGGCATCATATGAGTCGGGCCAGACTCGTCGAAGCGGTCGGTGTGGTCGATACTCAAAGCCATCGAGGTAACTAGAAGAGGCAGCAGCCAGCAGGTGGTAACTAGAAGAGTCAGTTCAGACTTCAGACTGCTGAGTTAAGTGTAATTCTGTAGGACTCTTCCTGGGTGCGCTCTGTGCTTTGCTGTGAAGACAGTGCTGCAACGAGGAACTTTTTTTTTTTTTGAAACAAGGTAAAAGATTTACCATTTTCAATTGATTAAGAAGAAGTTCAGAAGGGTCTTACAAACCAACTCGGCATAAGCCATGCCCGAGAGCCAAAGCCTACTCATGCGGCATAATATTACACAAGGCCTTAGCCCCCGCGTGGCACCACATTGCCATTTCGTCCTTAATTTTCGCGATCAACATAAAAGATGTTGTTGCACTATTGCGAAAAACACGAGCGTTTCTCTCTTTCCAAATCTCCCAAGAAACCAACATAGCTAGGAAGCCATCGCTTTTCTTGATTGACCCCTTTTAAGGATACTTTTTGTCCACCATTTCTTCACCGTCCTCCTATTGTGCCACGCCCTTGGGTCCACGTCATGAAGGCCAAGCCACTCCTTCAACTCAATCCATATTCTAGTAGTGAACCGGCATTTATAGAGAAGGTGATCGGCGGACTCTTGAACTTGATTACATAACTTGCAAAGCACACAACTTGGCCATCCCCTCCTTTGAAGTCTATCCGCCGTTCACACCCGGTTTTGGATAATCAACCATTCAAATAGTTTACATTTTGGAGGCGCCCATGGCCTCCACACCATGTCGGGCATGGTAGAAATGAGGTGCCCCTCAAATTGCATAATGTAGGCCGATTTGGCCGAATAGCATCCGTCATTTGACAACTTCCAAGAGATGACATCGTTGTTGTTTTCCTCCAAATGAACGCTTTGAAGCATCTTCCAAAGTTGGGTAAATTGTGCAATATGCTCAAAGGAAAGACCCCCTTAAATATCGATTTGTGTGACCCAAAACTCATTTGCCATAGCCTTCTTGATAGAAGAGTTCCTCTTTTTGGACCGCTCGAAAATGAGAGGAACATATATATATATATACATGTATTTATGTGTGAGTCGCCCGATATATAATAGATTTGGCGCTGCTTCCTGAGGCAGGTACAGATGCTGAGAACCACAACCCATGGCGGAGGCGCTCCGTGCATCTAAGATGGACGCGGCCGACCAGATATTTGCACATTTGGCACGCTTTACATTTTTTATTGCATAAACCACCACATGTCAGTGACACGTGGTGTGGCAAATATGCAAAGTGAAAAAAAAAGTGTGGCAAATATGCAATTCTGCCGTTAATCTATGATGATTGATCAGTTTTTTTTGTGAACATATGATTCATCAGGTTTAGTTTCGTCCTAATTAAGGCTTATGAAGTTTGCTTGAGACGACATGAAGACTCTTAAACTGAAACTTGTGTTAACTTACTAAAACTTGTGTTGACAGATAAACCACGATGCAACATTTCATTTGCGTTAGCTTACTATGCAGATGGTTCCTTAGCTGCAATTGCTCGCTTGATCTAATTGAGCGACCAAAAAAACTGCTGTTTTTCTTTCAAATCCGAGCAATTGAATCCTGGGTTATTAGCTTTTTTTTTTCTTTCAGAACAGGTGTTGTCCATTAGCACAAAGAATCTCGTTGTGTATTCTGTTGGAGTGTACTACTGAACTAGTTCCATTACCAGAAATATTGATCATGGTTACAGATTTGTATACAAAGAAAATGCTCACTACATAAACAAAACCAGCATGTCAGTATCACAGACACAGAACAGCAACAACAAAAGGTACTACTAGTTCAACAGGTGAAAATAAATCACCCTGTAGATTATTGCATCTGCTGCCTGGACTACTTGGCTCGCATGCACCAACCACACCCAACTCTGAATAAAGATTCAACAACCCCGCTAATCGTTATAGACATCATCTTCCATGTACATGTAAGGGAATGCGGAACCTGTCGAGCCCCTGAAATATCCACCTGTGGCTGGATGTTGCAGAACCTCCATTCCTTGGCTACTGCAAGCAGAACACTGGCCTGAAAGAAGTTAACCAGGAAGACTCTAATAAGAGAACTAGGAATATTTCACTGTTTGATTCATAAAGACAAGGATTAGTACCATTTTCACTGTCTGATTCCAAAGGAGAGCAGAAATAATATTTTTGCCCAAACATCTCTCTTAATTCAGCAAAAAATACTGACACTCGGGAAACACTTGTGATAGGGTTCTCAATCTTCACTTTGAAGTTGAAGTGGTGGAAAACATTGCAATAATTTTCCACATTGAAACATTGGTGGCCAAGTTCCACTAGTTGGCACTCATGTCCCTAAAGCCAAATAGAGATCCTTGTTAGTAACAAGTTAATTGGTCACTTCCTTGTTGTTTAAAAAATACAAAAATAACAAGCTTTTACTTACCGAGAGAGTGGCACTTCTTTTTTTGTATTCTTCGAAAGCCACCATCACCTCCTTACTCATCCATTTCCTCGCATTTTGAATAATCTCTTTGTCAGAAACTCCCCGCCTGTACGCACAACCAAATTAAAATGTAGTTTCTGAAGAAGCACAAGGTAGAGCTAGTAGAAGCCAGAATATGGTGAGTTGACGACAACATGTTCAGTGATTAATGAAGCTTTCAAAACCTACATGCACGTGATAAGAACCACACAACACCGAAAGGAGAGTGAATTAACTAGATATATGTATGCTATGGGGTTGCAAACACCTATGTGTGGCATAGGTACTGCTCGCTTAGAAATTTTGTGTCAATCATATACTCGTATGGGCCTGTGACCCCTGTCAGCATCTTAGAAATTGAACCCGTGACCGGTGACCCCTGTCAGCATCTTAGAAATTGAATATGGAAAGACACTACGCTCTAGAGGATAGACAATGCCTAAATACTATCAATATGCTTTCTTCCATTTTGCTAAATAAGGAACACAAATGATAAATACTTCTTATTCCAAAAATTAACAGTAAGATACAGGGGTAATATCAATGTTTAGCATGGGCAATTGAAAATTTATAACTCTGCATATTATGAGGGGGTATAGTTAGGTAATGCTGGCATTGGTCAACAGGCAACGTCAGTGGTCAGACCCAGCTTCATGTTGTTTAAGCTTCCAAACAACTTTAGTGGCATGACCGTGCAGTTTCAGGGTTTAGGAACTAATGAATTGGCCTGACAAGGCCCACAATGTGCTCTACTCTTTTATTCTATGCAGACCAAACATTAAATTACTGAAAGTCCTTAAAAGAAACCTAAATTTTCCATCTTATGCATGATCATGCATTCAAGCTAAATTTTTAGCGACACAGAATAAAATGCTTAGAGAAGATTAAAGTAGTGCCAGTTATCAGTAAAAGAGAGGATTGCTAACACAATAAGAATTGCAGGAGATAAAATTCACCTTGGTTGTCGACGTAGCAAAATCTGCATGGCCGCTTCCTCCCTTGAAGCTTGTTCCCTTGCCTGAAGTTTCTGTCGCTCCTCAAGGAAGTAGGGAGCTCGGGCAATGATATCGGCACGCCGAGCAGCTGACATTTTATCCTTCTTGGCGGCTAGTCTGGCACGCTCAATGTCACGAAGCATAACACACGTTTCACGGAAAGTGCTGCATGTATTCTCTTCAAAGTACTTCTCCAGTTCTCGCCGCTCCTCCTCTCTAAAGAAATGCATGCACGTATGGTTAAAAGTACGAAATAAATCAAATCCTAAATACTTTTGAGCTAGTGAATTTATCCATCTGAAGTAATACAAAGCACAATTATTGTAAATGAACCGAAACACTCGGGTCGTGGTGCATAATTTTGTGCTTTATGACTATATCTAAAAAAGGTACAGAGTGAAAACACTCAACCCATAAATTAGAATGTCAACAATATCGTTTATGTCGCATACATTTGGTGGTCCCCACACCACACTTTTGGCATGCTGGGCTGATGCTTTCCAATTTTGGTTATATGAGCCATGTATAAACAGGTAAAGTTTTAGCGCTTTGGGACATCTTGCATTCACTAGAGCGGTGTGATAATTATACACTATATAAAGCGTAGCTGATTTCAAGCGATCTGGTTGTTTTGCGAACTGTTCATGCGGTAATTTCCTTCCTCTCCGTCCATTTAAGGCCTGCCACGTTTTCTCTTTTTTTTTTTATCCCTCTGTTCGGTTGCCTAACTGTTTGATCTTTCCTTTTTTTTAGCCCGCTGGGTGACCGGCAACCGGCAAGGTTTGTTATCTCACTCCTTTCCCCGGTTTGTCCGTCTTTTCTGATTTTCACAGTTTTTTTTTACCAGGTTATTGCTGGTATCGTGCAACGTGTTGCTTCCACGTTTGTATGCGGTGTCGCCGTGTTGTCACCTCTTTTTTCCTTTTTTTTCGCTCTTGCCCATTAATTCTGTTCGGTTTCTTCTGGGCCTATTCACGGAAACTCCGACGCCTGCTTCTTCTCCTATGTTCATCGCGGTTAGCGTTGGTTCTTCGTCGACGGCCGGTCGATCTGCGCTCCTCGCCGCGGTGATCCTGCTGTTGCCTTCGTGGTCCGTTCTTTCTTCTTCCTTTTTTTGTTGTTCTTCCTTCTCCTTGGTTCCTAATGCTGGCCGCTTTCTTCTTCTGTAGGTAGGCTATGCCTACGCGTGCTGCTGCTGGCCGCCGGCGCGGCCGGTCTCCGGTCTCTTCTCATTCTCCGTCTCCGGCTCCGCGCCGCCGCCGTGGCCTTCATGCTTTGCCTTCGCGCCCGCCTCGCGGCGGTGTTGGTTCTGACGGTGGCCGTTTGCGCCGTGGGAGGCCTCCGGGTCGTGGTCGTCGCCCTTCTCGTGGGCACGCGCGGTCCATCTTGCCTCCAAACGTTGATCTGATGCCCCTGCCTGTGGCGCCTGTGCTTCCGTTCTCTCCTGTTTCTTCTATGGCTGAGAATGCCGCTGGTTCTTCTTCGTCGTCCATGCTTCAGAGCGATGTTTTGCCTTTGCCTGGATTACCGGAGGCAGAGGTTCAGAGAAGACGTGAAATTTGGCTGGGCAAACGTCCGGTTGTTGATTCAACCTCTGGTACTCACGTTTGTTGTTTATTGCTGTTTTTCTTTGCAGCTCTTTATCCCTTTCTTCTCAGGTTTTTTCAGCTGCTTGCCTAGGGGATCCCGCTGGCTGGCATGGAGAGCATGTAAGAGATGGATTTACTGCTGTTGGCGGCTCTTCTATCCAGCCAGTTGATGCCGTTCTCCGTTCTGCGATCGGTCCTTCGTTTGCCCATACCGAATTTACTGCTTCTCTACCTGGTTTGTCTCCTTTCTTTGCTTTCTTCTTTCATCTGAATGGTTCTGATTTCCATCTTACCTATTTGTTGCTTCTATTCAGATTTAGCCCCTGTTGACAGCGGCTCACATGTGGCATCTTTGCGACAGCAGAGTTCTTGGGCACCTTTACCTCTCGCTTCTTTCCGAGCTGCTGACGCGTCTGCTCCATCTTCGTCGGATGTCTTCTCTTCTGATCGTTCTCTTGCTGATGACCTTGCTGCTGCTGCTGTGCGGAATCCTGCGGCTCCTTTTGCTCATATCACTGGACGGTCAGATGTTCCATTTGTGGGAATTGATCCATGGTGGCGCGGTTCGTCCGCCTTGCTTTCTTTCTGTGTTTTCCTACCTATTTTGCTTCTGCTTTTTGTCTCACTATGTTTTCATCTTTGTTGCAGTATCTGCTACTCCTTCTACTTCTTCTCAAAGAGCAGCTGCCAATCGTCGTCATCGTTTGGCTATGCGAGAGTATACATCTCTTTTGCGGGCCCGTCAGCTTCCCAGCCGTTCTCGTGGAGGTGTCCCGCGGAGGTCAGCTGCAAATCGTTGTCGCCTGGGTCGTCCGCGTCATTCTGACATATGTCAGCAGGCTGCTCTTCTTCAGGCAGGTTAGACCGTACATTGCCTTTATAGAAATATCTTGTGGGCTTCGGTGCCATTCGGAAACCTGAAATAAACAAGTGGTGATGCAAACGTTGTACATTGCATTTGATGTGTGCTTACCATATAGGAAGTGCTCCTTTTTCTTTATTTTGCTGTTCGAATGATATGTACTTCTACAGTTGATGTATGGTAGCTTCACTCTTAAAATGTTAGTAGGTGCTGTGCATATGGCCATGCTCAGCAAAAGTAACTGTGTTTTACGTTGTACATGTTGCTTTGCTCCATTTGCCCCTAGATCCTATGTTGGTTCTGGAGTGGTTATTTCGCGGTTGCTCCCATCAGTAATTATCGTTTTCTTCTCGCAGGGAGTATTGCTATAGTTCGCTATGCCTATCTAACCTTATGAGTAAAACTTACACCTTCGGACCTACACCTAACTCTTGCTGTCAGAAACAGTTATCTACTTTTTGTTTATGATGCCATCGAGATAGATTTAGCAGTCCAAGTTGAGTATTGGTTGATTGTATGGATTGACACATAGTTTTATGTTTCGGTGGTGAACATGTCATGTGTTTCCGCTTGTTTGCTTCCCGTTCCAGCTTTTTCGTTTCTCTGGATTGCCTTCTCTTTGCATTTTGTTGCCTACTGTTAATTTCAGTATCTTCTTCTGCCAATTTTTTACTAGGTATTACTGCTGATGTTCAGTTGCCTCTGCCTGCAAGTTTGGTGAAGTTTCTCAAGGGTATGTAATCAAACGTTCCTTTGGTGTCGTTCCTTTGCTTTTGTGGTTCCTGTTTTCTTCTTTTACGCGTTCTGAACATGTGTTTCTCGTGTTTCTTTGCAGCTGCTTGGCCTGGCAGGTCCTACTATGGTGGTCCTCATCTTATTTGCAAGTTCTGTGGTGCTTCATACTGGTATCAGGAGCGGAACAAGCGTCTTAGTACGAAGTACCACCGTGTGTATACTGGTTGCTGTCGTGGTGGTCGGGTGTCTCTTCCGGTTTATCCGGAATGGCCTTCCCCGCTGTCTGAGCTTATGCGTTTTGGTAGCGGCTCTGAGTCAGGTCGTTTTATGCGTTTGATTCGGGAATACAATTCTATGTTTGCTTTCACATCTCTTGGTGTTCATGTTGACAGAACAGTTAATGTTGGGAATGGTCCATATGTGTTCAAAATTTGTGGGGTGGTATGTCATGAGATTGGGTCTTTGTTGCCTCCAGAGGGTGATTCTGTTCCCAAATTTGCACAACTATATATTTACGATACCCAGAATGAATTAGATCATAGGATGGGCATATTTAGTCAGGATGGTGAGCTTGATGATGACACTGCTGCTTCTGTTCACTCTTCGTCAGTTCCTCAGTCTTCGTCTGTTGTTGGTCAGCGCCGTCAAAGAGAGGAACTACCAACAGATGGTGTCGACCGTTCATCTACTCGGCCACCCCGGCGTCAACGGCGACGTAGGGAGGAGCCTGATCCCGCAATTGTGCAATCTCTAACCACAATGCTCAATGGGTGTAACTCTCTTGTGCAGACATTTCGTATGGCAAAGGATAGAATGTTTTCTCCTGATGCTCCTGAAGTGGCTGTTCGTTTATATGGTCATGAGGGTGTGGAACATGGAAATCGGTATTCTTTGCCCACCGCTCCTGAGCTGGCCGCTCTTATAGTTGATGACCTCACTGTGGAAGCATGCAGGTTTGATATTATCGTTCAGAAGGAGGCCGGTTATCTTCAGCGCATCTCGCCGCTCAACCCCTCTCTCATGGCTCTTCAGTATCCACTCCTGTTTCCTCATGCTACCATTGGGTTCCATCTTGGTATCAGGTACCGGCAGGTTGATGGCATGCCGGCGACTGGACGCAACCAGGTGTCCATGCTTGAGTATTATTGTTACCGATTCCATTATAGAAAGGGCGAGCCAAATCCTTTTACTTGCTGCGGTCGATTGTCACAGCAGCTTCTCGTGGACTGTTACTCCTGTGTTGAATCATGTAGATTGAGTTACCACTTTTGGAACCAGACCACACTTCGGTCTGAAACATATCAGGGTATTTCTGATGCTCTTGGTGAGGGGAACTCCAGTGGCAAAAATGTTGGTGTGCAGTATCTGCTGCACTCGAGTTTTACTGGAGGGCCTCGGTACATGATTCAGAATTATCAGGACGGGATGGCTATTTGCCGTGTTTTCGGAGCACCTGATCTTTTCATTACATTTACCTGCAACCCTAAGTGGGATGAAATAACCGAAGCTCTTCTTATGGAGCCTGGGCAGAGCCATGTTGATAGGCCGGATATAGTTACGCGTGTTTTCAAGATGAAAATCGATGAATTTGCTGGAGATGTCAGGCGGGGCGAGGCATTTGGTCCAGTGCATGCATGTACGTCTGTTCTCTGTTTTGTTTTCGATTGTTCCTTCAGAACTTACTTGGTTTTTTTTTGCTTCTGTTCTATTTCTGTTGTGCTTTATTAGTTATTCCCTTTTCCCTTTGCATGAAGCAGATTTATATGTTGTCGAGTTCCAAAAAAGAGGCTTACCCCACATACATAGCCTTGTGTGGTTGGATGCCGACATGGAGGACCCTACGCCTTCTACCATAGATTCTTTTATTTCGGCGGAGATACCAGATTATGCTACCGATCCATTGGGGTATGCACTTGTGGAGGAGTTTATGGTGCATGGTCCATGTGGTGAACACAATCCTAATTCTCCATGCATGAAGGATGGTGTTTGCTCTAAGCGGTATCCCAAAGAATTTAATGAGGAGACTACAATTGATGGTCTCGGTTTTCCAGTTTATCGGCGACGTAACAATGACAGGTATATTCTGAAAAATGGAGTTCGTGTCGACAATCGGTGGATTGTTCCTTACAATATGGCGTTGCTAAAAAAGTTTCAAGCTCACATTAATGTGGAGTGGTGTAATAAGACCAACCTTCTTAAATATTTGTTCAAATACCTTGCTAAGGGCCATGATATGGCAAGGGCCCGGTTTCATTCTATGTACCAGTCTACAGGTTCTGAACCTGCTGGAAGAAATGAGATTGATGAGTATGTAAAATGCAGGTGCATTCAGATTGCATACCCTTTCAGTTTTTGGTAATCCAGTGCTTTTCCAATGTTCTACCTTCTCATGTTGTCTTCGTTACTGTGGATTAGGTATTTGTCTGCGTGTGAGGCATGTTGGCGTATGTTCGCATTCGACATTCATGTTCGAGCACCTTCTGTTGAAAGATTAGTGGTGCACCTTGAAAATATGAACCGGGTTATATATAGCCAGGATGATAACCTTGCCGACGTTGTTCGCAATCCTTCGAAATATAAAACTATGCTGACTGAGTGGTTTGTCGCTAACCAGCGGTACATGGATGCTCGCGAGCTTACGTATCTGCAGTTTCCATCAAAGTGGAGGTGGGACGCATCAACTAAGAGATGGCGAAGGAGGAGGCGGCAACTCAAATTCGGCCCTCCTATTGGCCGTGTCTACAACGTGCATCCTAGCTGCGGAGAACTCTTCTATCTTCGGATGCTCCTCACGGTTGTGGCTGGTGCTACAAGTTTCAATGACCTCAAGGTTTACCATGGAAGGTTGCACACCTCCTTTAAGGCAGCTTGCCAGGCACGTGGTTTGGTTGGTGATGACAACGAGTGGTTCCTTCTATTTGATGAAGCCGTTCAATGGGCTTCTTCTTATCAGTTGCGGCATCTATTCATGACTGTCTTGCTATTTTGTGGTGTCACTGATGGCCAACGACTTCTAGATAAATATTGGCGGTTTATGGCGGATGATATAGCTTTCCAGATTGCACGCTCTCTAAATGATAGTGTTCAGGCAATCCCTTCCGAATATTTACACATTCAGCTGTTGCACGAGCTATCTGTTATGTTTGGTAAAAATGGTTACTCCTTATCATCTTTCGGTATATCTACTGACTCCATTCGCAATGCAAGGTTGCTTGGCAATAGGTTGATTTTAGAAGAGCTACAGTATGACAGGAATGAGCTTAGAGAAATGGCTTCTTCTTTCCATGGAAGGTTAAATGAAGATCAGCTCTGTATCTACAACCAGATCATGCGTGCAGCCCTCAATTCTGTTGGGGGCGTTTTCTTTGTTTCTGGTCATGGTGGTACAGGCAAAACGTTTCTGTGGACCTCTATTATTGCGAGGTTACGAGCCGATGATCATGTCGTTCTTGCTGTAGCTTCTTCAGGTGTAGCTTCGCTTCTGTTACCAGGTGGAAGGACGGCTCATTCACGTTTTAGGATACCTTTTGAAGTCAACGAGCGAAGCATGTGCACCATTTCCCGGGGCAGTAATCTAGCTGAATTAATAGAGAAAGCAACACTCATACTTTGGGATGAAGCGCCAATGACTCACAGACGTTGCTTTGAAGCGGTTGATAGAAGCATGAGGGACATTTTGTCTGCGAATGAACCTTCACGGAAGTTGCTCCCTTTCGGTGGGAAGACTGTAGTTTTTGGAGGGGATTTCAGGCAAGTGTTACCTGTTGTGGAAGGGGGCAGTAGAGCGGAAATTGTGAACTCTTCCCTTATGAAGTCACCCCTTTGGCAGCATGTAACTGTCCTCAAGCTACGCAGAAATATGAGATTGTCTAATCCACAGTTGTCCGATGAGGAACGAGCTGCTTTGGAGGAATTTGCGCAGTGGGTCCTCGATGTCGGTGATGGAGCTGTGCACATGGATACACGAGAAGGAGAGGCTACCCCTTCATGGATCTCCTTGCCACCAGATACAGCACTGCTGCCAGACTCTGATCCTATTTCTGCTATTGTTGATGCAGTGTATGATTCATTTACTCAAATGTATTCTGATGCAGCTTATCTGGCAGACCGCGCCATTGTGTGTCCTACTAATAAAGTTGCCGACTCTATCAACGAGACTGTTTTCTCTAAGGTGCCTGGGGAGGAAATGCTGTTCGAGAGCTGTGATTCCATATGTAAAACTCTCGACCATGCGGCTGATGCGGAACTGTTATATCCTCCTGAATTTCTCCATAAGATCGATCCTCCAAACTTTCCGCAGCATAGGATTTCATTGAAGGTAGGGGTTCCAATAATGTTGTTAAGGAATATTAACCAGGCTATTGGACTTTGCAATGGCACCCGTTTAATGGTTACACGTCTAGGAGAATGGGTCCTTGAAGCTAAAATTATGACGGGGACCAATATTGGTGAACGTGTGTGCATACCAAGAATTGTTCTACACGCACCAGCCACCAAATGGCCATTTACATTGCAGCGCCGTCAGTATCCAGTTAGGCTATGCTATGCAATGACTATCAACAAGAGCCAGGGTCAAACTCTTAAGAAGGTTGGGGTCTACTTGCCCAAACCGGTGTTCTCGCATGGGCAATTCTATGTTGCAATCTCAAGGGTAACATCAAGGGAAGGGCTGAAAGTATTGGCGCTTGATGAATCTGGCAACCCGACTACCCAGACTAGAAATATAGTGTACCAGGAAGCTCTTGCTCATCTATGAATGTCACTTCTTACATGGTATATTTTGTTTGCATGCACATGTTTTATTTTTGCCTGCATTTTGTATGGTGTACACTCTTTTTGAATTGTTCTTCTTCGCAGGTACCATCTCTTGGCAGAATTGGTGGATTCCTTTTTTTTTTTTGCGCTCTGCTATGTGATCTAGGTTCAGGGATACTCTCCCGTTGTTTAAACCGTGTATGTCAGGTTATCTCTGTTTCCTTCTGTGATATTCTGTTTTTCCTCACTGTGATGTCACTTATAGGACCATCTCTCTTGCTCTGTTCTTTTCCACCGCACTATTTTTCGTACCATTAGTTTTCAGTTTGTATTATGTTTGGTTGTTCCTTTTACAGTCTATGGTTCCAGTTCTGATTGTATGCTACAAATTATAGGCTTATGGGCATGTGTGCTGTTTTACCACATATCCATCAAACCTAATGGAAGGAGTTTCTGAATTTGTGTGCTGGCTGCACCAGCCTGCAATCTGAAACCGTGTGCGCCCTCAAGGTGAATGACCAAGGCATATAAAGAGAGTTCAGTTTGTCACTCAGCTGTACTCATTTACTGGCTGTTTTCTGCTACATGGTTTGCTACGTGTCTGCTACAAGCGCATGTATAAATAAATTTCCTTCCTTTCTTCCTTTTTTTATGGTTGCTTACTCCCTCCGATCCACAATAAGTGTACAACATTCGTACTAAGTTCCCAACACTTATTGTAGATCGGAGGGAGTATTTGAATTTACTTATCATCAGATTAAGTATGTGAAGGCCAACTAAGAAATTTTTGCAATTTATGAAGATAATGTATTTAGAAAAATGGGCAGCAGCTATAGAGGTCACTCATGGTTGGCAGAAAGATAAGAAGGCCAGCCTTGGGTGAGAAACAACTGCTTCAGCAATTAGGCTTGGTGAAGGCATTTCAGAAAATAGTCAAAAACTCAAAAACTCAAACTGATTCACTGTCACCTATCATACTCTGCCGACATAGAATGGCAGCTCAAACTAACCTGATATTTGGATCATCAAAAGATAAGACCAGCTTCCGTTTGTCAGGTTTTATTGTCTTTGCATTCCCTCCTAGCAGGTAACGCCTGTGCCCCATCAGAAAGTGAGGGAAGTTCCCCCCCTTGAGTCATCACAAACACCTGGCTCTGAACAGAGACAGTGTAATCTAATGCTGCTAACCGACATGAGTACCCCTACAGAAAATGGGTTTGTGAGTAGGACAATATCCAAACAGTATGAACAAAATCAATGTGAAATCGATGAACATTTAATGCATGCATAGTCGTCTAACATTCAGAACAATATCAGGCTTGGCTGGGGAGCCATACCTTAGACTCAGCAAGTTCTTCAGGCAAAGCAAGAGTGTCCTTGGTCTCTAAAAGAGGGAACATCTGGCGAAGGGGAGCCATGTATTTTGCAGCATTCTCTATTTTGCCAGAAGCTACATAGAGGAAGGTTGTATTGTCAAATCCCATGCCTCGCAGCATCATACCAACCTGCTCAAATTCAGTCAATTAACACATTATCTCCAGTAAATTTAGTTGGCACTCAACTTAAAAGTTGCTATTATTGACCTGAAACTTCACATGCTAAAGTAGCGGACAGAAATTCTATACAAAAAAGGAATGTACAGAACATAAACCCTCAAGTGATCTTAAGTAATGACCTGAAAACGAATGCATTACTGAGTGCACATATGCCCAAAGGACTTAAATCACAGTTTTACTATACAAACATACAGAGTGGAAAAGGGTGAAACGATATACCAACCTCTAGAGGAGTAAGTGGGCATTTTTCATCTCTTCTGTTTGCCTCAGGATTGATAACTCGACCAGGTCGGTGAAACTTCCCTCTCCAGCTCCTTTCACGGGCATTTTCCATTTCAATCTATTCCTTCCGCAGATAGTGATCTGGAGATGAGTAGGCTTTAGTTCTCATATTTAGTATGCTGCTGATATTATGATTGAAGCGCAGCAAAACATCTTTAGGGAGTTCCTTCACCACTCTTACATGTTGTGTGAGTGTCTCGATAAAATGATCTTCGTCAAAAATATCACTAAATTTGCTGAAAAACATAACAGGAGGTAGACACATTATTATCCTGAAACTCTATACAATAGTGTTCATACATGTCACAGCACAAGGGGAAGGAATAAATTTGGATGAGAACACCTAACGCTACTGCTATTGTATATGAACTTTCCATGCTACAGAGAACTGTAAATTTAGTTTGATGAAACATTAATACAAGTTAGGATAAAAGAATGCCGTTCAGAACCAATATATATTAGAATACAAAGTAGAATGTCAAAAAAAAACTTCTGCGGGTTTATCATTAGTTAAAAAATGAACTCCTGTTAAGTAACTGTCCCGTACAAGAGTAAATGTTGGAAATACAACTTAACAGATTTGGGTGGCTTTTAGTTTCCTTCGGTTGGAAGATTTTCCCTAGGATTGGAGCCAAATTTACATGTATTTACCCTTGAAAACGATTGACAGGGTTATTATAAACTCTCAAAAGATAGGGAAAGAAGTCGGTAAGATAGTATGGGTTGCCATGGTTAGATTTCTTATAGTTGACTACAACTTCCACCTAAAATAAAAAACATCACTTCTAATAATTAGGACTACTATTTTTATCATGAGATTCACGCGCTGACATGGCTAGAGGCTCATAGTACCCCTCTGAATCAGACAACAAATGCTACTTCATTACATGGTGAAAATCTTTCATGTTATTTATAAGCATCATGCCCAGGGCAGAGACTCTTTTGAATATAATAGTAATGCATATGTCCATGATTGGATACAATTTGAGAGTTGGAAAGTGCAAGATGAGAGAGAAGCTCCATTAGAGTACAGCTACTTCTGTCCAAATAATATGAGCACACGCAGTGAATATACTTCCTGTGTACAGGCTCGCACATGTAGCTTGGAAATGAATTATTCAACATCTTGGTAATTGTATATAGTTGCATTGCACCGCACATTTAGAGAATTTATTAGTCTTGACACGCACATTTGCTTGCAAGTTCCCAACCGGTGTGAGCTACTAATGCTCTTACCCTTTTCGTTTTAGTTTTTTGCGCACAGATGCATCTCTGTTTGTACTTCAGATTGATTTACCGCTGTTCCTATAGCTGGAACTTCTTCAGTTCACGCGGTACAGAGAGAGGCAACATACCGTCAGTTTAGTTGTTCATGTCTGAATCCATGGGTCCTCGGCCTCCTGCGCTGCCGCGCTCCTTCGTCCTCCCTGCGCAGAGCTTGGCGGTGCGGCGTGTGGCGACAAGAAGCTCGGCCGGCCCCATCCGACAAGCCTTCAGCACGCCGTCTTCCCGTCCGACCACGCAGGCCGTCCGTGCTCCTGCCGAATGGCTTCCGCGTTTGCAGCCTGGACGGGAAGGAAGCCGTGCAGGTTTTGCTCTACCTTCACCGCCTCCTCCCGCCCCGTCTCCAGCTACCGTAGCAGCAGCTCGCACCGCTCAGCTGCTCACTCTTCTCCGATCCATTTGCCTTTTCCCCAAAATGTTCCTATCCTCAGCTGGCCTCATGAACGATAGATTTTTTTCTCGAGGACGCTCTACGATAGATGCTGCCAGCCGAATCGTCTAGCTTTGCTAAGTCCAAACTTGCTGCTGCGGCCCATGTAAAGGACATTGCCTGGCCCGGTCACTTATGGATTGCACGTGTTGTCGTGGCCTATCCGAACAAAACACCATTTTTTTCCATCGTCCGCTCCACGCGTGAGCCGCCGCGTTCGGTATGCTTCGGCTGCTGACACCTGCCTTGCATGCGATGCGTTTCTGTCTACACTTGCCATCGACGCAGCAGGCAATATACAGGTACACAGCTGTCCATAGACACAGCTCCTCTCTCTTCTTGGAAAAGCCGGGCCGGCTCAGCTGACGGCGGATCCAGACGGGGCTGCCGCGTCGGCGCAAGGTCGCCTCCCCGTCCTATCTCTCTGCTCGCAGTCCTTCTCTTCCTCATCCACCTCTGCCTAACCACTGTCGCTCAATCGCAAATCCAGGGGAGCCAACGATGCAGTCCTTGCCGCTGAAGGCCCTGTCCCCGGACGGTCTCAAACGAAAGATTGTTGTGCGCCTCTCGAGGATTTGGGAGGCCAAGAACCAAAACACAGGGCATGTGTACGAGCTCGCATTTGCTGCGGTCGACCACGAGGTATTCCTCTGTAATTCTTCTTATTTTCGAAATAGTGACGCAGTTCTAGCATGCTTACATTTATCTGATAAAAAACTCAGATTGGTACTTTCAGCCAACTTCCTTGATTTAAATGGGAATTTCAACTGTTATCAAAGCTACTGAAAATCACACCAGATGCCTACGCTGACATGTTCAACGGGTCTACTTCAGACAGAGAAAATATAATCACCACGACTTAACATGTCAAAAGATAGTACTTGTGAGTTTTGAGATATTACATGAAAAAAAATAAGAAAATTTTCGTTCAGCACAAAGAATGACCTGACTAAAAAGGAAAAACTCTACCAGTCATTAGAAGGCTCCTCCAAACTCTTCGAAACTGTAGTATGAAGAAACTAATGGACAGAAAATTCGGAAAAGAATCTAACTCTATACAGTTATATTTCGAATATTATTTTCTTATTGGAAAATTCCTGTTACAGCAAAAAAAAACTAAGTTACATGCCATTTACTTCTGCAAGCTGAAGTTTTCACCAAGAGTCTGAAGGAACGCTCTATGGTATATTATTGTTCTATTTTAAATTTATTTTATATTTATATCTCAAAAGTAACATCTTTTGGCATATTAAGTCCGCATGATTTCACCCCCTGTAGCAGACTAGATAGGTATCTTTTATTGTGCAAGTATCTTTTTTATGTATCCTGTAATGCAAATTTCAATCAGTACAAATGTGGTGTCATGGTTAGTAAGAATAGGAACTGAAATGGTGCGTTCAACATATTCTCCCATTGTGGTTTTCTAACTACTATTTTTTAATGAAATTCTTACAAATCAGTTTCCTTTGGCTGTCAAATTTTCAGATACCTACAAAGAAATTTTTGTTTGAGTGGATATTTTGGAAAATTATATTATGCGAGTAAATAATAAATACTACACACGGTCTCGCTTTTTAATTTATTTCAGAAGCATACACCTTTTTAGGAAATGTACATGGATAGAAAAGCAAGTTAAACATACATTAAACCGTAATTGATTCATCATTTAGTTAGATGCTTTCAGCCATGCTGAAACTAATGTTTTCTACTTTCTATGCTTCCGTAGAACGGAAATACTTTTATGGCAGAACAACATAGATGGAGCAATGAATAACATGTTTTTCTTAACTGAGCCATCTTCTTGGTGCTCCAGAATATATATGCCAACTTTTTCAAGTCAATGCCAATAGGATGGCACATGGTTTCAGTTTTGAAATAGATAAATTTTGAGATAAATCCACCATTTGCTTACACCACGATATGGACATCTTCTATATGAGAAAATGTTATGGAACTTTTTGTTTACGAGTTAGAAAACCAGAGCTCTTTTGTATATATATTCAACACCTACTTTTCTATTCTGTTGTTTCAAGCTGTCCGAGTAGTAATCACACGTTACTAATATCTTTGATTGTGCACTCTTCTACCATCCATCCTTCTTCTATTTATATACATTTTGTGCTACAGTTTCAACGATTTTTGGTTTGCTGTGACTTCTGTTACTCTTTACATACTACTTACCTCTTCATTTAAACCAACTTGATTGTTTGTTGCAACACATACATTATCTATAGAAACTTCCGTATTTCTTATTACTTACAGATCAAGATCTTTGGATTCTGATACAGGGAACTGTAATGGAAGGCAACGTACTAGCCACCAATATAGCTCAGTTCAAGGATGTTTTGAAAGAAGGTACCATTTATACCATCCAAGGTTTCATGGTTAAACCAGCTCGTGGAAAATACAAAACAGTGGACAATAACTACAGAATCACTATCACGCAATACACAAAAGTAGAACAAGCCGTTCCTGAACCTGTCGGCATACCTTTGGTGGCACACTGTCTGCAACCACTTTCTATTTTGGAGAAGCGTGCCCGCAGTGTCACAGTTTTATCAGGTAATCTGTCAACATTTTGTTCAGCCTCTTCCTCTTTCTTGCTAAATCCTTTTGTACAGTTCATACTTAAATCAGCTTTTCTCACTTCTAAAACAACAGATGTCCTCGGCGTGGTGACAGATATGACAGGCGTCATACCTCCAAAGGGACAAGGACAGCCAAGAAGAAACATCAAGATCAAAACCATTGAGTATGAGCCATGTTGTGCCTCTTATCCATGATATTTTTCTTTTCATGCTACCTGAAACATAAACATGTGTTCTCACTTTCCCAGTGGCCACCTATTCACTATCACTCTGTGGGGACATCAAGCAGAAAACTTTGATGAAGAATCCGTTCATGCAAGCTCAGCTCAGGGCAGCGTAGTCATACTGTTCGTCAGTATGACCGTCGACCACTACCAAGGTCTGTCGCTTCATCCGCACGCTACTCGCATATCTCACCACCTATAATAGACACTAATACGTTTCTTCCTTTGTTACAGCTAAACTATGCTTCAAGGGCACGTCCCTGACCCGCTCATACATAAACATTCCCATTCCGGAGATGTCTGCCCTACGGGCCAAGTATGTGATGCCCACTCACCATAGTTGCTCCACCATGCCACTGTCTACATGCTTGCTAACTATGTTAGTTTGTTGCCACAGATATGGAAACGAACCCAACCAGGTTCAGTGGCTCCAAGAAAGCTCAAGGCCCAATCCAGTTGAAACAACTATTTCCGCTTTATACATACGCATTTCACTGATCCAGCCAGTATTTACATGTCCATTCCACTTATTTGTTTATCACATACCTGCTTTGCTATTTCCATAACGTGCAGGGAAACTACTACAAGATACTGATCGAGATCGCCGAGGTCGACAACTCAAAAGGCTGGTGGTTTTGGTCGTGCGATAGCTGCTGGAAAACAACCAAACCAAATGGAAGTACATTCAGATGCACGGATGTTGCATGCCCTTGCATAGGAGGAACACAGAGGTTTACAACTATACTTCCCACACTCCCCCAGACCATACCATTCTGTTTTATGCCTCACAAGTAACACATTTTTTTTTGCAGATACAGGATAAACGTAAAAGCCAGAGATATCAGTTACAGTCAAGAGGATGAAGAGGAAATAGGATGCTTCACTTTCTTTGGCAAACAAGGCAAAATTCTTACAGGCTATGATGCAGACCTGGTGATTGGAACAGCTGAAGGAAGACCAGACTACCTGCCACCAGCTGTTGCAAACGTTGTAGGCAGAAAGTATTTAGTGACCGCTCGCGTCAATCAAGAAATATATGAGCAGAACAACATTCCATTCCGTGTCTCAGCCACAGAGCTAATAGGCAGTCCTGCGCCACCACTTCAAGCAGCTACCAACACCAATCTGCCGCTTGAGGTTCCATCACCGTCTTCAGCTAATGAAATTCCAGTCCCGCCTCAAGCAGCTAGCAACACCAATCCACCGCTAGAGGTTCCATCACCATCTTCAGCTAAAGAAATTGCAGGCCCATGTGAAGGCAACAGCGACTCTGCTGCCACACCTCCTACAGACGCATTAGAAGGTCTTGATTCAGATGCTGAAGAGGTCAGTACAAACACACTTACTCCTTACTTTATTGATCCAAAGAGGTATATCATCAACCAACTTAACAACATCTGCTACCTCTTTGCAAGAATGCACCCTCTGCATCTGAGAAGAAAAAAAGAAAGGGCAAGACAACAGCTTCACCCTCAGCCAAGAAACAGATCAGCAAGAATCTCTTCCCAAAGAAATGAAGCTACTGAGATCTGCAGGTCAGTGGACACACCCATACTGCCTATTCAAAAGCAGTAGCGGCAATGCTAACTTTTTTGCCTGTTCCTTTTTCCTCCCTGCAATGGCAGCCATCATCCAGCTTGGAGGAGCTACACATGTTACCAGCAAGACGAAAACTTGCAGCACAAGCTTACTGACCACTCCATCTAGCTAGCGCCTTACTATGTTATTAACTATGTTGTAGTATTACCTGTTAAGTACAATCCACCTATGTATCGTACCATAAGGTCTTACCTACAGAGCGGAACGAACCTACGCGCTACTTATGCTATTAGTATTTGCTACTTGCACTACAAATCGAGGCCGCATTCTGTTCTGCCTACCAGCCATATCTTACTTTACATAGCTAAAGCACAGGTCGTTTTTCTCCTATAGAAATCTTGAAGGCTCTACGAACCCTAGGGAAATTAGTACCAAATTCGAAACAAACTTACTCAAATTAGGCTAAAGGACTGCACCACCGCTAGAGCTGCACAACCTCTCTACCGACTTGCTCCACTGGTGAAGTTCGGTGAACACATCCAGGGGATCGACTCCAACCTCCATCTCCAGTCGCGCATGTTCAGGCTCAGGTAGCAACACGGCAGTGCCATATCTTCAGGTTCAGTTAACACATAAGTCCACTTGGTTGATAATTTTAACAAAGTGCACAGGTCGTAACCGAAAAACTCGAATATAAGTGGATGGTGCTAAATTAGTTATGATTGGTGCTGATCCTCCATCCATCGATACAATACTAATTTGCAATACAATTCAATGAAAGATACACGCATTGCTCTGTTCTTATGCAATTGTGTACTGTTTGTATTATTTGATACATGGATCTGAATAGTCCCCAGTTCTTATTGTTTTCTCATATTGTAACAACATGCTATCTCTCAGTTATCGGTTTTGCTTCTGTTTTTTGCAACATGTAAACCACGAACGTACTTGCTCTATACTGTGGTCTGCATCAAGAAGTGGCGTTTCTCAAGTTCTTCAAACAGCTAGCTAAGGTACATATGCAATAGCATTGTGTCTGCTCAGTAATTGGTGAGTACCAAAATTTAGCCATAGTATCTATTGCCATAAAATTAAGTACATGATGCTACCTTTTGGATGTGTACTACAAGACACTCTGGGTATCTATGAAGAGTTAATAACAAAGACTCACTCATTTCTTGAATCCAAAAAAAAAAAACCATGCCATACGGAAATATCTACAAAATAGCACCATCTTCCTCTAACTCCACATCAAAGTACAGAAATAAGATGTCGCACCAGAAATATTTCATTATTCAACAAACCGTTTCCGCACAAAAACACAGATGAATAGACATGTCTGTTTATTCATTCACAGTACATTCCAAACATACATAAAACATTTTTACCGAACAGATAAACCAACAACCTAAGAAAAAAAAACATCTTAGTATTTCCCAGCGATGTCTTCAAACTCAACTATACCATAGTTAACAGCCGCAAATGAAGAGTTAGAGATCTCTTCATATGATTGTTCAGCAGCTTCAGGTTCACAATACTCGAAAACAGTTGACTGAGCAAGAGTGATTTTATCATGCGTTCGATCTACACGCTCCAGTGTACGGCGCCACCCGTTCGTTAACGCATCCACTTTCATCCTCAACTGCTGATTTTCTTCCTTTTCGCGCCTCCACCCACTACAAGAGTTATAGCTATCTCGGTTGAAGCGTCTCATATTCCACCAGTTAAGATCTTTTGTCTCAAAATTAAACCTTCTTTCAAGTGAACGAATCATCGATTCAGCCGCCTTCTCTTCTGCAGCCTCAAAAGTGTTATACTCTAATCCATTTGAGGTAAACACATGGTGAATTTTCACTGGAATCTCCATGTCAGGCACAGAAGCATACACATTGCTAAAGAATCCCATATATCTATAGAATGTCTCAAATTTGAGATCAATAGCTGGGAGTTTTTTGACCACCTCATCCAGTATAACTCTATGCGAAACTTCAAGCGTTTGCACACTGCCTACAAATAAAAAAGGAAATAAAAACTCAAGAACAAAAATGCAGCAACAAAGGAAAATAAAAAAAAAACCTACCAGCTGAAGGAAACACAGGGCAAGGCATAACATCCAGTCGAGCCCCATCTTCCTCTATGTCTGAAGCATGCAGCTTGAGCAGTTCATCAATGTCCATTGATTCTTCCATGTAGACCAACCAGCTGATACTACTACCAACCAAGCAGACACTCGAACGATACTACTACACACAAAAACAAACCAGCGAATGTTGTGCTCCTTACAACCTGCATGCTTAAAATAAATAGGTGACCACATTCAGCAGTTGTATCCACGCGTCGCCGCAACTCCATGCAGCCTTACAGATGGCAAAGCCACCAACACGTCACCATACATGTACAGAAAAATATAACCAGTGCTGGACCTTTCCAATAAGAGCTGCCACATCTTTGCATGCGTGTCTCATATGCATAAACTCCTCATTATCTATATATAAGTGCTAGCACTCCGCTTGAGAACATAATTAGCCTAGCAAATTATTGAACACATCATGATATACTGGAAAGTCTTACATGCTATAAAAAATATTCCACCTTTCACAAGTTAAAAGTTTAATAATACCCTAAAATAGCACGAACAAAAGTAATCATGCATCAGCCGAGAAACTGCCACCATCAACCAAAACAGCACCACCCTCCATTCAATATGCCATCAGTTACCACGCAGAAGCAGCCACTACTAATTACATGAAACAGCTAATGACCATCGAATACAGACAGCTGCACATCTCCCTTGCACTTCCAATCCGCCGCTTCTGTTAAAAAGACAAATGCATTTTACAAGACATGAACGCAAGAAAAATAAAAACACAAAACCATAATGCAAAAAATACTAACTTCCAGATATCAAGATTCCTGCCTTGGCAAATCTGTAGCACTACTTTTACCAATAAAGAAGACAACTGTTAGAAATACAATCGCACATGTCGCAACATTACATACACGCATGATGTCAACTGATGTAAAAAAAAATAACCCCGCCAACGATGCATCAACTGATGTACGCAAATACATTACATTTCAAATTCTATTAGTGCTGCCTCTTGCATTGTGCATACAAATTCACATTTGCTAAAAACACTACCGGTAACACCAATAAACCTTCTAATCACCAGCTACTTCTAATTCTCGCTGACTAACATGGCCACGGGCGCGGCGTGCCGCCGCGCCACTGCCTCCTAGTATTCACTAAAACGGTGTGATATTATTCAGATGGTACGACGGTGCAGACAACAACTGTGAAAACAATGAAAGACCAAATGGAAGAATCAAAATTTGCAAATTCCTCTTTATTGCACATGTGAGCATATTGAGGAAGAGATATGCAATTCAATTGAAAGGTTGACATATTTGGGATTAAGTGAATCATAAGCATGATTTTTATATTCCCCGAAATATGATCTCATCTCAACTTACTCATATTTGCAATAAAGTTGTTTCATTTAAAAGGTTTGCAATACCACAACATTCTCAAACAACAATCCATGCCAAAGATAATCCACATGGTTGAATAAAAGGTAAGCATGCATGGAGTAGATTGATACTTGTTACCCGGATGCAATGGTGTGATGTAGTAGATATGAGTTTGCCATAACATCATAGCCCGCCTCCAATAGTCATTTGTCCTTCACTTCTTCTTGATGAGTGAGACGAGCATCCAAAGCATCATCATTGTACCTAAGACAAAGCTCAAGCACACAATGGTCCCCAAACTAATTGGGTCCGAGTAGTTAGTGAAACTACAACACATAGGACAAATTCCACGTAAATATGTGCATATGGATATGAATTTGAATTACATGCACATCTTAGCCGATTTAGGATTATGGTGGAGTTTTCCCTATGCATTGGATCAACGAAAGCAAGCATGCCATAAGATATACATAAAGTAAATATGCATGCAAGACTTTCAAGAACCAAATGGGGATATGACTTGAAAAAATACAAAATAGAACACGATGACACACAAAGGTGTGACATGTCAAAAGGTTGTCCAAATCATATCCAAGAATTAAATCAACACAAGATTGACTCCAAAGTTTAACAAATGACCTAACACAACGAAGCAAGATGATATCCAAAACACACATGCTCAAGGACTTATCTCATTTTAAGAAGCTAAAACCAAATATCAAGTAATGAGATAACCAACTCTCAAAGAAAGCAAGGTTACAAATAAACCAAACCCTCAACACTTTTCATGATGACACAAAAGTACCGAAAAAAAAAGGTTTGTCTTCCAAAGTCAAATTCTTGAACCAAGAGAGTGTTCTAACAAACATAGGAGAGCTCCCCCAAAATTAGTGCACTATTTAGGATTTTGCATTTGAATAAAAAATGCACAAATGCGGGATCATCACTCTACCGTTGTTTATCAAAACACTAAAAAGGTTCAAGTGAAATAAGGAGATCCATAAGAAGTAAGGAAGACACATGGGAGTCAAACCCACAAAGACAAATTCTTGGCAAGAAATAAAGCAATTGAGCACATGAGCCAAATGTAAAGATGATCCATAAATATAACACATAATATATTACCGATTGTCCAAGGACAATAGATATTTAGGAAATATTCCCTATGGTGGTTTGGGAATATATCCAAGATCATCTTCACAACTAAGGAAGCATATGGTAAGGGATAAGTGTTAACCATAATGCAAATGGAGATTCTTGAGAGCTTCAATTAGTTACACCATCATGCAAGGAAATGAATAGCATAACATGAAGCACATGATTTTCCAAAGAGTATATGGAGCTAGCAACACAATGTGGAAAACCATGCCAATAAAAACTCTCTCAAACAAAATCCAAAAGAATAGCAATAAAATCATTTTAGGCAAAATGGGATTTGTTTGAAAAAACATGTCACATAGAAACAAGATAATCTATAATATCAATCCTATGTGACACAACCTCAAGTGTTTGTAATATGCACAAAGCATAATACTCCTCCATAATGTGATAAAGACATTTTTCATACAAGAGGCAAATAAGAACCACTAGAGATAATTAATGGACGTTATAGAATTTTCAATTCATCATGTCGCACATTTTAAGATTGTGAAATGCACAAAGCATATCACTCCCCCAAAATGGGATAGTTCATTAATTCTCTACAAGAGCCAACAACTAAGATATCAACAAGATGCAATAGGCTCAACATAAGAACAATTGTACATAATGTGCCACCCAACATATATAAGCATGATAGCAAGATAAGCAAGTAGGAAATACAACATACACAACCACATGCAAGGTACAAAACCAACACATGTATAAGGGGGTGAGTAACTTTCAACGCAAAGAAGTTGAGGTCTCGTTACCGCAAGGAGGAGCATGGATAAAGGATGAAAGAAATAATAACCAATGACTTGATCCTTTCCTTGGTGGTTGTTGTGATTTCTTTGATGTGTTTGTGGTTGAAGTTCTTCAATATACAATAAGATAAACATAAGCCTTTGGCCGTGCTATAAAGCAAAAATCTCATTGGTATATTGTATCACTTCAACTTGGATATCTTGCTCTAGTTCTTTTGTGTATATCTTATGTGTACATGTTTCTTTGTGGATAAATATCTTTGTGATGCTGTCCACTTAGAGGAACTTATATACATGAGATTTTACACATATTCTTTTGATATCCCTCTTTGTTGGAGTCCATTCTTTTTATTCTTGTTTGACTCTCTGATGGCTCCACAAAGAATTTGATATGAGTGCTCATTTTATTCTATTTTCATCTTCACGCACTCATATTTGTTTTGGCACAAGCTTTGATTTTATTTGCTTCTTATTAAGCTTGTGTTTTTTTATATTCTTTATTTCAATCTTGAGTGATATTGTGGGAGTTATGATTCCATGTTTGTGCACCTTATTCTTCAATGCAAATTTTTTATCTTGTGCACAAACCATGGGGAGCTTCCACATATTGCTCAAGAGCATTCTTCTTGATCTCATCATAATATCTTTAACTTGGTTCGATGGTTCATCGGATTTCTTTCTTCATTTGTTGAAGCTTTCTCACCTTCTTATCCTCTTGCAATCTTTGATCCTCAATATAGCTGGATTCTCTCCTGGTATTCGTCATTGAATACGTGCATTTGATTTTTATGAGAAATGCACACCTTATGGAGGAACTCTCACTATATTGGCCTTCCTAACCTTTTGTCCATTTCGGCAATCGATGCCAATGGGGGAGAAGTTTGGAGGGTTTTGAGGGAATTGCTTTTTTTTGGTTCTTAAGCTTTTGCCTCTCATGCTTGCATTAGTTGCTTTGCATTGTTGAATATTTAGAAGATACTCCACTAGGCTTTAATTGCCGATATATGCAATGAAATTCAAGTTCATTCACACATGCATATATTATGGGGGAGTTTGTTCTAAATATTCAACTTGGGTTGTTCGCTAAATTCCTTATCTAAACCCTCTCAAAGAGATTGTTATCAATTACCAAAATGGGGGAGATTGAAAGGACATGGAGCCCCCATTTGTGGTTTTGGTAATTGATGACAATCCCTATGGACTAATGGTTGTATTGAGAATCTATCTTAGGTCGTGTCCATAGCCATATGTTCGTCTCAAGGTTGAAAGATGAATAAGATCAAGTACAATGAAGAAGACGGATGAATACGGTGCCGAAGAGAGATGAAGACGGTGTAGAAGATGAAGAGGGACGAAGACGGTGTAGAAGATATGAAGACGGTGGCGTGCGTACAAGATGGATGAAGATGGCGGCGTGTATGTTGGAAGAAGATGGTGGCATGTACAATGAAGAAAAAGGATGAAGACGGAGCTTGCCGACTCGAGTTGAACGCGCATGGATAAGGTTTGTGCTCGATAGGATTGTGGGTCGCATCATCGGAGAGAGCTTAAACCTTCCATGCATTGCATCATGTTTCTTGGTTTTTCTTGGTTCTTATCCATTGCCCTTCCGCCTATATAAAGTTTCCGCCTCGAAAACCCTAAAAACATAAGCCACGATACGAGAAAAGTTCCAGAGCCGCCGCCATCACGAAGCCAAGATTCGGGGGACAGAAGTCTCTGTTCCGGCACGCCGCCGGGACGGGGAATTGCCCCGGAAGGCATATCCATCGACACCACCGCCATCTTCATCGCCATCGCTGTCTCCCATGATGAGGAGGGAGTAGTTCTCCCCGAGGCTAAGGGCTCTACCGGTAGCTATGTGGTTAATCTCTCTCGTACTTCAATACAATGATCTCATGAATTTCCTTGCATGATTGAGATCCATATGATGAGCTTTGTAATCTAGATGTAGTTATGTTATTCAAGTGGATTTTACTTATGTGATCTCCGGAGACTCCTTGTCCCACGTGTGTAAAGGTGACAGTGTGTGCACCGTGTGGGTCTCTTAGGCTATATTTCACAGAATACTTGTTCACTGGGTTATGATTTGAGTTGGATGTCTCTATGAAATTGTGGTGTGTTAGTACCTCCTATGAATGCTCAAAGTGACAGCGTGGGGTGTTTATTAGTACTTGGGAATGCATCTTTAAGGTTTGCTTTTGCATCCCTACATGGTGAATTAGTGTTCGTTATCCAGCCAGAGAGTAATTCAGAATAGCATAGTGAAGTGCTTATATTTATATTCAATTATGATTGCATTGTTGAGAGTGTCCACTAGTGAAAGTATGATCCCTAGGCCTTGTTTCTAAGCATTGAAACACCGTTTACAACAAGTTCTGCTACATGTTCGCTTGCTGCAATATTTATTTCAGATCGCAATTATTGTTTACTACCATCTATAAGACCTGTGTTTTACTATCTCTTCGCCGAACTAGTGCACCTATACATCTGACAAGTGTATTAGGTGTGTTGGGGACACAAGAGACTTCTTGTATCTTAATTGCAGGGTTGCTTGAGAGGACTATCTTTGACCTCTACCTCCCTGAGTTCGATAAACCTTGGGTGATTCACTTAAGGGAAACTTGCTGTTCTACAAACCTCTGCTCTTGGAGGCCCAACACTATCTACAAGAATAGAAGCACACGTAGACATCAAGCTATTTTCTCGTTGTCGGGAGGTAAGGTAAAAGGTATTCACATCCTCCGATTACTAAGCTATTTCCTAGCACTGTTGCCGGTGTGTGAGTGCTTGAAGGTATCTCCTTTAGATTCTGCAATTAAATCTTTTTGTTTCTTGTTTTTATTTTCACTAGTTAGGCTTAATGGAAAACAACAAAAAAAATAGAGATCTTTATAGTATTTATCTTGAATTAGGACATGATGTGTTTGATGAGAAAATTAAAAAACCCATGGAACTTTGTTTGCAAAATAGTTGTAGCAATGTTATTAGCATGAACTCTTTGAACACCATTATTGCTAAAGCTATGGAAGAATTTAAGCTTGGGGAAGCTGGTTGTGATATTTTTAGTCCCCCAAGCATGGAGGAGAAAATTTACTTTGATGATACTTTACCTCCTATATATGATGCTTGCAATGATGAATATGATATTTTCAGTCCACCTACTATTGAGGAGAAAATTAATTATGATTACAATATGCCTCCTATATATGATGATTATGGTGATGAGAATAATAATGATAGCTATTTTATTGAATTTGCTCCCACTACAATTAATAAAATTGATTATGCTTATGTGGAGGGTAATAATTTTATGCATGTAGCTCATGACAAGAATGTTGTATGTGATAGTTATATTGTTGAGTTTGTTCATGATGCTACTGAAAGTTATTATGCGAGAGGGAAACATGGTTATATGCATCTTAATAATATTAAGTTTCCCCTCTTTATGTTGAGAATCTTGAAGTTACTCGTGTTTTGTCTTCCTATGCTTGTCACTTTGTTCTTCATGAATTTATTTGTGTACAAGATTCCTTTTCATAGGAAGTGAGTTAGGCTTAAATGTGTTTTGAATTTGCTTCTTGATGTTCTCTTTTTCTTCAACTCTTATTTCTTGCGAGAGCATCATTAAAATTACTGAGCCCATCTTAATGGCTATAAAGAAAGCACTTCTTGGGAGATAACCCATGTTTTATTTTACTACTATATTGTTGAGTCTTGGAAGTTGTTACTACTGTAGCAAACTCTCCTTATCATGTTTTTGTGCCAAGTAAAGTCTCTATGGTAAAGTTGATACTAGATTTGGATTGCTGCACAGAAACAGAATTGCTGTATGTCACGAATTTGCGTAGAACTCTCTGTAGAAAAATCAAAAAAATCTGCCAATTTACGTGCGTGATCCTTAGATATGTACGCAACTTTCATTAGTTTTGAGTTTTTCCGTTTGAGCAAGTTAAGTGCCTCTGGAAAATTCGTCTTTACGGACTGTTCTGTTTTGACAGATTCTGCCTTTTATTTCGCATTGCCGCTTTTGCTATGTTGAATGAGTTTCTTTGTTCCATTAACTTTCAGTAGCTTTGTGCAATGTCCAGAAGTGTTGAGAATGATTATTTCACCTCTGAATGTGTGAATTTTTGATTATGCACTAACCCTCTAATGAGTTTGCTTGAAGTTTGGTGTGGAGGAAGTTTTCAAGGGTCAAGAGAAGAGGATGATACAATATGATCAAGAAGAGTGAAAGGTCTAAGCTTGGGGATGCCCGGTGGTTCATCCCTGCATATTTTAAGAAGACTCAAGCATCTAAGCTTGGGGATGCCCAAGGCACCCCTTCTTCATCGACAACTTATCGTGTCACTTCTAGTGAAACTATATTTTTATTCCATCACATCTTATGTTCTTTACTTGGAGCGTCTTTTTGCTTTTATTTTTGTTTTGGTTTGAATAAAGTTGGATCCCACCATCCTTATATTGGAGATATTACGCTCCGCTTTTTCATATGGAACACTTGTGTTATTAGTTATGCTTTAATGTTCATGGCGAAGGCTGAAAATTGCTTCGTTGATTGCTATTTGGTTGGAATCAGAAAATGCTTCATATGGTTTGGAATAACTTGAAACTTGGCAATTGTTTTGAGCTCTCATAGATCATGTTTAAGCTCTTGCTGTAGGATAACGTAGCATAGAAAACAAAAATTTTCCTACCGCGAGAACGCAATCCAAGCCAAGATGCAATCTAGAAGACGGGAGCAACGATGGGATGATCGAGACTCACCCTTGAAGATTTCCAAAGCCTATAAGAGTAGGCTCTTATTGCTGCGGTAGACGATCACTTGCCGCTTGCAAAAGCGCGTAGAAGATCTTGATCACGGTGCCACAATCGGGCAGCACCTCCGTACTCGGTCACACGTTCGGTGTTGATGAAGACGACGTCCTTCTCCCCGTTCCAGTGGGCAGCGGAAGTAGTAGCTCCTCCTTGAATCCGGCAGCACGACGGCGTGGTGGCGGTGTCGATGGAGAACTCCGGCGGAGCTTCGCTAAGCGTGCGGGAGAGGTGGAGGAGTGGGGCGGCTAGGGTTTGGGGAGAGGGGGTGGCCGGCCACTATGGGGTGCGGCCAAGCTATGGCTTTTGTGTGGCCGGCCCCCTCCCCTTGGCCCTCATTATATAGGTGGAACACCCAAGAGTTGGTGTACAAGTCTTCGAATAAGACCCCAACCCAAAACCTTCCATGTGTAGGGAAACCTACCCAAGGTGGGATTCCCACCTCAAGTGGGACTCCCACCTTTCCATGAGGGGGTGGCCGGCCACCTTGGGGAGTCCACCTTGGACTTTCTAGGGTTGGCCGGCCATGGTGGTGGAGTCCCTCCGGGACTCCGCTTAAAGTGCTTTCTTCCGGACTTTTCTAGAACCTTCTAGAACCTTCCATAAATGCACCGGATCATTTTCAAACATATAAAATGACTTCCTATATATGAATCTTATTCTCCGGACCATTCCGGAACTCCTCGTGATGTCCGGGATCCCATCCGAGACTTCGAACAAAAGCTCGAACTCCATTCCATATTCAAGTTCTACTATTACAACATCAAACCTTAAGTGTGTCACCCTACGGTTCGCGAACTATGTAGACATGGTTGAAAAATCTCTCCGACCAATAACCAATAGCGGGATCTGGAGATCCATAATGGCTCCCACATATTCAACGATGACTTAGTGATCGAATGAACCATTTACATACGATACCAATTCCCTTTGTCACGCGATATTTTACTTGTCCGAGGTTTGATCATCGGTATCACACTATACCTTGTTCAACCTCATCTCTTGACAAGTACTCTTTACTCGTACCGTGGTATGTGGTCTCTTATGAACTTATTCATATGCTTGCAAGACATTAGACGACATTCCACCGAGAGGGCCCAGAGTATATCTATCCGTCATCGGGATGGACAAATCCCACTGTTGATCCATATGCCTCAACTCATACTTTCCGGATACTTAATCCCACCTTTATAACCACCCATTTACGCAGTGGTGTTTGATGTAATCAAAGTACCTTTCCAATATAAGTGATTTACATGATCTCATGGTCATAAGGACTAGGTAACTATGTATTGAAATCTTATAGCAAAAAACTTAATGACGTGATCTTATGCTACGCTTAATTGGGTGTGTCCATTACATCATTCATACAATGATATAACCTTGTTATTAATAACATCCAATGTTCATGATTATGAAACTAATCATCTATTAATCAACAAGCTAGTTAAGAGGCTTACTAGGGACTCTTTGTTTGTTTACATAACACACATGTATCAATGTTTCGGTTAATACAATTATAGCATGGTATATAAACATTTATCACAAACATAAAGATATATAATAACCACTTTTATTATTGCCTCTTGGGCATATCTCCAACAGTCTCCCACTTGCACTAGAGTCAATAATCTAGTTTATATATGTAAAGATATAACACCTTGGCCTTCTGGTGCTTTATCATGTTTTGCTCATGGGAGAGGTTTTAGTCAACGGTTCTGACACACTCAGAAACGTATGTATTTTGCAATTCATTTGCGTCTTCACGCATCACTCATTTTCCAAATGAGTCGGCATTAAATATGTTTGGTCTTCGGTGGAACCTTAATTCCGCGGTCTGAAATATGTCACTAATATTGTCACACACAATATAGCTTCAAAGTTCTGACACTATCGGAACTACACCAAATTCTCAAAGAACTTCTTGACTCAACGTCCTCAATCATTGTCAAAACAATGACATATTCTGCCTTCTTTTGTAGAATCCGTCACGATATTTAGAACTCTTCTAAATCTAGCATTGTGCTACCTTTTAAACAATACTTAGCCTAATTGAGATTTGAAATTTATTTTTATATGTGACCAAACTAATATCGGTGCAACACTTTACAGCGATTTGTTTGTCATTACCCCATACAAAAATATATTTATATATCCTTGATTCTTCTAAAGTACTCAAGGATATTCTTACTATCGTCCAATGATCATCACATGAATCATTCTGGTATATGCTCATAACACTTTAGAGAATAGGACATCTGATTATGTACATATTATACGTGATCTATAATCACTCATGTGTTTTAACTCATTAAGTGTCATATACACTCAAGTCTTGTTAATCCTTCACATGAAAAGAACACCTTCTTTATATTGAACTACTTCAATATTCATTCTATGTACTTTAACTTAAACTTATTATGTATTTCAATCTATCTTCATAGATCTTGATACCAAATATGTTTCAGTCCATATCCTTTCATTGAAGCTAATTTTCAATGAAACCTTTTAATCAATTATATAATTACACTATTTATAATCAACGATATGTCAGCTACATAAAGTATTACAAATATGTCTCAGCGCTCCCACTTAATTTCTTGCAAATGCAAGCACCTTCATCGTTTCTGATGAAATCAAAAACTATTTGACTATTTCATCCGGTGAAGATTCCAACTCCGCAATACTCACTTCATCCAATTGAAGTTCGTATTCTTATCTAGTATTCTATGGACTAGCAAAACTCTTGGTTGTATCTTGTATACACCTTTAATACATACTTCTGTTAAGTAATATATTTTGCTATCCTACTAGCATATCTCATAAAGAAATATGTAGTGATTACTAGAATAATCCACATAGATTATAAGCATTGCTACGGAAGATCTAATCTTATCGTAGTCAACTCTTTGAACTTTGTCGTAAACAAGTTTTTGACAAATCGTGCTTATTCAAGGATATTGCATCCAAATCCATCAATTTTATAGATCCATTTACTTTCAAAAAGTATTCATCTATCTTGTATTTCATGGCGTATAGCCATTTTAACGGAGTCAGGGCCCATCATAACTTCTTTGTATGTAGTTGGTTTATCATTGTTCAAAAACAATCATTTGTTCACAAATCATTTATTTGATCACAAAGTAAATCATACCTACAAGGTTCAATAAGTACTTTGATCTCCATGACTATAACATTTTGTAGACATGGGAGCCATGATCGTCGTGGCCGCTTCCGGAACTAATTCCGATGCTACGCTACTCTGATCATTATGCTCAGGTTCATAAACCTTATCAAGTTCTATTGTCCTCCCACTCAAAAACTTCGCTAAAAACAATTTCTTGGAAATAAGTAAGAAACATCGACAAACACTTTTGTCTTTATCTCCATAGTGGAAAGAATTCCCAATTAATTCTTTGGGATAACCAACAAAGACATACATCCGATTTTGGTTGTAAACTTTATTTACCTTATGCTATGCATACCAAAATTTAAGAAATAACTATTAGGTTTCATACCCATGCCATAACTCGTATGGTGTCATTTCAACGGATCATGATGATGCTCTATTCAGTGCAGAAGCACAGGAAGCACCCCAGGCCCTGCCAAGTATGTCTTCCTGTTAATCCAAAATTCTCAATCTCTCTTAGGAACCTAACTTTTCTTAAAATCTCGGGACGAGATTTGTTTAAGGGGGAAGGGATTGTAACATCCCAAAAATTTAAAACAAAGAGAAAATGAATTCCCTTTTTCCAAAAATGAGAACCAACAAAAACTTTTATTAAATTAAGTTTGGTACATAGTGAGCATGCTTATATGTGGTGATATTGCCATGATTGTTTATTTCTTGCATTGAACCTAATTCTAAAACCCTAAACCCTAATCTTCTCACAATAAAATAGTATTAGATAAGAAGGAAATAAAATAAAACCAAATATGTGGGCATATAACCCTAACATGCAAATAGTGACTAATGCCATTCTTAATTTTCAAAATAGAGGTGAACCATTGTGATACTCCACCTAACCCTAAACCTCACCCCTCTTTTCACCATTCTAGTTAAAATGAAATAAAAGGAATTAACTAAGAAAAAGACATATGCGTCTATGGCTATTTTTATACAACTTTACCCTAGACCTTTCCACTTTATATAGAGGATTGGGAAACCTTCATAAATCTTACCTAGTACCTCCCAAGCCAATTCCAAGTTGAACCCAAAGAAAATAAAAAGAAATCAAACCTATGCATAGGAACATATGTGGCACATAGCCATTTTTTCCAAAACTTGACCTAAGCACCTATACCTTGACTAAATGGTTTGAAAACCTTACTAAACCCAAACTAACACTAAGGCAACCATAAACCATGACATTTGATCATAGATAAAGAAAATAAAATAAAAAGATGAAATGCACATATGTGCACATGGCCAAAAATACAAATTTGAGCCAAAGACCATCAAACTTGTTTCCATTGCTTGGATTGTTTTCTTATATCATATTAAACCTCAACCACATCAAGGGGATCAAGAAAAACCAAATCAAATAGAAAATAAGAAGATTTTCCAATACACATATGTGGGTATGGCCATTTTTCCAAATCTTGAACCTAGACCATTATGGCTTGCACCATTGGTTGTGTTTGGTTACTAAACATATATAAACACCTTTGGAATCAAACAAACTCAAATCAAATCAAATTTGAATGAAATATGAGCTCACATGCACTAATGGTCATTTGGCCACATTATAAAATGTTCCCCACTTTAACCCCTGGTTTTTACTTTTCTTCAAACTAAACTTGGTAAAACAAAGCCATGTCATCCAAGAACATGTCAAGGTGAGTAACTTTCATGTTGACCACCAAGGTCAGAGTTGACTAGGTTGACCAGTATGAGAGTGACAAGTGGCAACATTGAAACAAAGAGAAGATCACCCCCATTTTGAAATTTCACAAACCACTTCAAATTTGACCATCACCACCACCAGTAGACTTCATTTATTATATGTTGACAACCCACCAAAATTCATTCAAAAATTTGAAAATAACTTTCTTGCGGGCATTGTGTCGAGCACTTGATGTGCATAATCTGGAGAAGTGGAGACATGCTAAAATCCAGTGTGTAAGTGCCTCAACCCTCACTCATATGTCATCCTCAGTACCTCT
This sequence comes from Lolium multiflorum, assembly GCA_030979885.1. Lineage (NCBI taxonomy): Eukaryota > Viridiplantae > Streptophyta > Magnoliopsida > Poales > Poaceae > Lolium > Lolium multiflorum. Next base: position 83,401 of record JAUUTY010000350.1, read on the forward strand.
AGCAACCCTGTGCATCACACCAGTACCAAAAACAGTAGAGTTTGCACAAAAATCTTGGAGAATCATGCCATGCCGTGGCATGATGCCACTCCACCATGCCACCCCTCTCACCACTCACCTCAGCCGTGCACCACGATGTCCTCGAGCTCCCCCTCTCTCCCCTGAACCCGCCAGACATGATCCCAGGACGAGAGGAACACGACACACGCCAGGCCCTGACGTGGTCACCACGCGCGAGCTCGCCAGCGCGCGCATGGGCATGGCCACGGGCGCGCCAGCACCTCCCCTCACTCTCGTCACCCCGTCCTCCTCTCGCCTCCCTTTCTTCACCCACTTGACCCCCTCGACGTCAGCTAGCCCCTGGACATCGCCCACGCCTCGCCGGAGCACTGTCGCCGTCGTCACGGACGACAACCGTCCGACGCGTCCGCCAGTACACGGTGACGTTGCCGACGCTACCGTGCCCCATTTTCAACGCCAGGACGCCCGTCGTGTCTGCGGTGACGTCGCCAACACTGCCGCACCCTCGCCGTTGACGCCAACCCACCGTAGCCGTGCCGACGTCGACGACCTGCTCCGCTCGCCCCGGCCACCTCGCGTCGCTATAAAAGGGGAGCGCCCTGGCCTCCATTGAGCACGCCATCCCACTCCCCTCTCTCTTCTGCCTCTCCTCGCACCATCCCCCGCCCACATTAGCCACCACGCCGCCGGAATTTGGCCGGAGCCCGCCGCTGCAGTAGCTCGCCGAAGCCAACGATCCCGGGCACCCCTGGAGCCGCCGCGACCCTCCTTCGACTCGCCTTCGTCGACAACGCCGTTTGCCCGCCTCGCCAACCTCACTGGACGCCGGTAAGCCTCCCATCGCGACCCCCTGACCGCCGGTAGGGTTTGCCCTCGCCGGAGCTCGTCTCTGACGAGGACGAACTACAGCCGTCCGATCCCCTTCAATCCCACGGCCTGTACCGTTTCGGTATTATAACGCCACTGACAAGCGGGGGCCATTGTCAGGCGGCCCGCCGCGAGCGTGGCACGCTAGCTGGGCCGGCCCAACTCTTTCCCCCTCTCACTGGCCCATTTCCTTTCCCGCGCGAGCCCACTCATTTGAATGTGAATATTTCGAATTAAATCAAATTCTTCTCAGATGCTGTCTTCAAAATTTAATAGGGGAAAATCTACCAAACCAAATTGGATAAATTTTATATATTTGGAAACCTTGTTAAATTATCTACAAAACTACACTGGCCCCAACTTTAGTTTTGTTATAGAATTTAAATGATAAAAATAACAAGGCAGGGACTTTTCTGCCTTAGATTAATTCTTAAAAATCAACCAAAAATGCTTTTGAGTTGATTCCAACTCCTATAATTCACATTTCACTTACACTAATTGTTTCTGCAAAAATATACCAAGCTTACCTTGAATGATCATGGCCTAGTTGAATTAAAGGACTTTATGGCTATTTCTAGTCAAAAACATTGTCCAAAACTATTAATAAATCTTAGGGGAATATTTCTCTCATTTAAATCTTGTCATGAACAACTCAAAATAAGCTAGAGACTCTGGTCATTTAGGTCTCATATGAATTGTTGATAATATTAGATCCTCACCATGTTAAAATTAAATAGAATGAGGTGCTACACCTCATTTAAATCATTAGTATGTGGTATTAAACTATATGAGGTGTAGCCTCTCAATTAAATACTTACCCAAAGGATTCAATGAGAATTAATGACACATGTAGTAATAATCCATAGGTTCTTATTTAAAAATATTTAATCATTTTCATAGTAGTATTTAAAATTATTCAAGGCTACTTATTAAATCTTATGAGATGTAGTGGTCTCATTTAAATCTTGTCTCAACTAAGTTAATATGGGGTATAGACTATGGTCAATTTTAAACTCATATTAAATTAGTTGATGATATTAAATCATTAATCCTGAGTATTAAAAAGGCATGAGGTGGTGTACCTCATTTAAATCATTTCCCAATTAATACTTGTGAAGAGGTTGACTTTAGTCAACCTAGGTCACATCTTATTCATGAAGGAAATTAAATCTTAATATTATTCAATGAGAGGAAATTATTTTATCTCAAGGAATAAATAGAAACTCTAATTAATATTTATAATGAGAGGAAATTATTTTTCTTAAGAATGAAATTAAATCAACTCACCTAATAAGCATGTTGATTGATAGCTTAGTAGAAGTGATTTATGTGTGTCTAGTACTTAGGCTTTGTGTGGTAATTATGTGTATTGTACTCGTATTTAGACGCTAGTACCGAGGAGTACCCCGAGGAGGAGGAGGACTACTTTGAAGAGGAAGAGAACTTTGATCACTACTCCAACCAAGGCAAGCTATTATTAATGCAAGCTAACCCCAAAACAAGCTATACTCTTGCAAGCTAATATTCTTGCAAAGTGCAAAGCTCTAGTAGAGCAAGGCACACTCCCAATTTACTTTATGCTTCATGATCCCATCCCAAGTTTTATTCTTACAAGCTTTTACTTTGATTATTATAACTTGCTTTTATAGTTAACTTTGGTCTAGAGATAGAATACTACAAGAGTATCAAATTTAGCCTAGAGCAATGAAAGCTAGATAGCACCCCTCATGACTAGTTGCTAGTGCTAATATATAAAATTGACTACTCTAGATGGGAACTTGTGAAATGAAATGACTTTGAAAACCTTGGAATGATGAGTCATTCTATTGAAAGATTTTGAAGGTGAATATGACTTGTGAATGACTTGGTGAATTTTACAAAAACTGATGGTTGGGTTCGGATGCGATACCATTCCAATTTTACAAGTACCCCCACAATACCTGATATGGGTAGGGCTTAACTAGAAATTTATGTGCTTTAGTATGGGTTCCCTCTAAACAAGCGTCATCGGGGTTAGGCTGAAGGCTGCCTCTACAGAAGTGATGTGATATGACGTGAAATGAGGTGAATGTCCGGCCCAAGCCCTGTGCAGTTCCCAGGCTGACTGTCTGTCTTCACTGGGAGGCCAAGCTCATGGGGAGAGGTGCCTATACTAGGGTATGTAAGTGAAAGGTTATGGTTGGTAGTCCGCACACGGAGTGTGATAAATCAGGGCCAGTTAACCCTGACGGATTATTGCAAATGTTGTGGCACAAGTGTACGACCTCTGCAGAGTGTAGAACTATTCGAATAGCCGTGTCCACGGTTACGGACGATTGGAAAGGCCATACTGTTCCGTCATCAGACCATTTTCAAAAAGGTGACATGCGAAAGGTGACTTGTGTTTTGAACCTGAACTGGTGACTTTGACTTGAATCACAACAGAGTTGTGGGAATGACACTAATGTTCCCACTTGAGTTAGTCTAGCGATTCAAGCATCTTTACTAAATGCTTATGAAATAAACTTGGCTTTATGCAAATAAACCTAGAGCTTAGCATCCCCCTTACTAGAGTTGATAGTGCTTACATTAGTATTAGTTTGCGAGTACTTTAAAGTACTCATGGCTTTGTCCCTGGCTATTCAAATGGCCAGACTATGAAGGAGAACAGCAGTACGAGGAAGATGGACAGCAGACGTCTACGACAACTAGGATCACTCCTGACGTCAACAGTTGCCTGTGGAATAAATGGACCGCAACCGTTACTTCGCTTCCGCTATGTGTTTTGTAATAGGATCTCTAGATCCACTATGATGTATTAAGACTGGATCATGTGATCCCTCTATGTAAGACAATTATGTGATGTAATGAATGATGTATTGTGATATCAATCTATTATGTCTCGCAAAAACAATATTCCTGGGATTGCGATGAATGGCATAATAGGCATCTGGACTTAAAAATCCGGTGTTGACAAGTTGGTATCAGAGCCATTGTTGACCTTAGGAGACCCTAGTTAGAATGGACGTCCTGAAAAATTTAGTTTCAAAAACAAATGAAGTGAATATTTATGAAAAAAATTATTCTCACTCTTATCCTTGAGATCTTTTTCGAAGAAAGAAATCCATACTCTACTTTTCCTGGTAAAATTACATAAAATTTTGCACACTTGATCACTTCTCTAACTTACTTATCCTAATTGCTCACAGATGGAATACCAATGGGAATGCTATCAGCTTGGTCACGGAGGAGAACTGAGGTTCGAAAAGGAATTGAAGCAACTAGTGGAATATCTAGGACACCCGTACCCCGAATTCTTCGGAACATCCTTCAATAATCAGTTGGGAGGATCACCCCGGTGGGAAATTTCCGCTGATCTAGGAAGAAAGCTTGAAGCCCCGGTATGGGAAACCATATGGTTTTCTGTAACGGGAAACACCTGGAAGGAAGGACTAGACAAAGCTATGCAAGAAGCAATTTCCCGTCTGTGTGGACAAAATAAGGACAAGATCAAGAACACTCGTTTCATCTACTACCCAAGACATGACTCCATGGGAAGACCGATGACCATGCCCCCACCACAACCAGAGATGAACCCCTATAAAGCCCCTCAGGACTTCAGGCAGTACAAAACCCGCAGGGATTTGGATAACGCCCTCGCCTCTCGCCAAGCACCTCACCCGTGAAGAAGAAGAATCCACCCTGAAGAGTAGTATCACCCCAGCACTTAAGTAGGTGTGAGTTGTATCAGGATCCCCCTTGTATCGTAGAGCGATGAATGGTTCTTCAAACCAACGGTGTGTTAGCCTTGTAATGTATGATGCTTGGTATGAATGAAAAAGTGTTGTTGGTTTTTACCCCCTCAACACTACTCAAGATTTGAAAACTTTGTGAACTTTAACTCAAATAAACCATAGAAATTTCCCTCTTATCTTATCATCTATCTCAATCTTCAGATGGCCCCACCAAACCGCAACCAAGACGCAATGATGCAGATGCTCCAGATGATGATGGAAGATCGCGAAGCCACGAGAGCTGAACGACAAGCCAACTTAGCTGCACTGCAACAGATAGCTCAGAACAATCAAGGCCATGGAAACCATGATCACCCAGGATCAAAGCTCAAGAACTTTCAGAACACCAACCCTCCGATGTTTAGCAAGACTGAAGAGCCACTTGACGCAGATGACTGGCTCCAGACAATGGAGAACAACCTCGAAGTTGCGCAAGTTGAAGCCGCAGAGAAAGTACTGTTTGCCACCCACTATCTGTCAGGACCTGCAAGAGCCTGGTGGACAAGTGCCCGCGCAATGAATGCTGGACAAATGATGAACTGGGAAGACTTCAAGCTGAAGTTTAGTAAATACCATGTGCCCCAAGGACTAATCAAGAAAATGAGAGACGAGTTCCGTGAACTCAAACAAGGAAGGATGTCCGTGGTGGAATACCGCGACAGGTTTCTTACACTGTCAAGGTACGCCCCGGATGAGACCGACACCAATGAAAAGAGAAAGGAAAGATTTCTGAATGGACTGCATGACGAGATGCAAACTGTGTTAGTGAACATTCCGTTCGCTGACCTCGAAGCCCTAGTGGACTCAGCCATACAGATGGAAGGAAAGCTGCATCAGGCAAATGAAAACCGCAAGCGCAGGATGATGAACCAGAATGGACCCCACCATACCCAGAAGTACCGCAACAACTCCTCTGGAGGATTCACCCCAAGACACAACAAGCCCCCTGCTCAGAATTATCGCCCCAATTACTCCAACAATAACCGAGGACCCCCGAAGCCCGGAGGCAACCATAACCACCACAGCAACAACAACAACAGCAACCCCAACAACACCAACAACCACCCCAATGGTAACAATAACAACCCCAATAATGCCCCAAAGACTGGAAGCAACACTGTTCCCATCAACCCCAAAGATAAGTCAACTATAAACTGCTATGAATGTGGAGTTGTGGGTCACTACTCCAATGAGTGCCCCAAGAAGCTTGCCAGGATTGCCGCCAACACTGCTGCACCTGCCCAGCAACAACGCCGCTTCGCAGGTAGAAAGAACCAGAACAACAATAACGGCCGACTCTACCACATGAATGCAGCAGAAGCACAGGAAGCACCCCAGGCCCTGCCAAGTATGTCTTCCTGTTAATCCAAAATTCTCAATCTCTCTTAGGAACCTAACTTTTCTTAAAATCTCGGGACGAGATTTGTTTAAGGGGGAAGGGATTGTAACATCCCAAAAATTTAAAACAAAGAGAAAATGAATTCCCTTTTTCCAAAAATGAGAACCAACAAAAACTTTTATTAAATTAAGTTTGGTACATAGTGAGCATGCTTATATGTGGTGATATTGCCATGATTGTTTATTTCTTGCATTGAACCTAATTCTAAAACCCTAAACCCTAATCTTCTCACAATAAAATAGTATTAGATAAGAAGGAACTAAAATAAAATAAAATATGTGGGCATATAACCCTAACATGCAAATAGTGACTAATGCCATTCTTACTTTTCAAAATAGAGGTGAACCATTGTGATACTCCACCTAACCCTAAACCTCACCCCTCTTTTCACCATTCTAGTTAAAATGAAATAAAAGGAATTAACTAAGAAAAAGACATATGCGTCTATGGCTATTTTTATACAACTTTACCCTAGACCTTTCCACTTTATATAGAGGATTGGAAAACCTTCATAAATCTTACCTAGTACCTCCCAAGCCAATTCCAAGTTGAACCCAAAGAAAATAAAAAGAAATCAAACCTATGCATAGGAGCATATGTGGCACATAGCCATTTTTTCCAAAACTTGACCTAAGCACCTATACCTTGACTAAATGGTTTGAAAACCTTACTAAACCCAAACTAACACTAAGGCAACCATAAACCATGACATTTGATCATAGATAAAGAAAATAAAATAAAAAGATGAAATGCACATATGTGCACATGGCCAAAAATACAAATTTGAGCCAAAGACCATCAAACTTGTTTCCATTGCTTGGATTGTTTTCTTATATCATATTAAACCTCAACCACATCAAGGGGATCAAGAAAAACCAAATCAAATAGAAAATAAGAAGATTTTCCAATACACATATGTGGGTATGGCCATTTTTCCAAATCTTGAACCTAGACCATTATGGCTTGCACCATTGGTTGTGTTTGGTTACTAAACATATATAAACACCTTTGGAATCAAACAAACTCAAATCAAATCAAATTTGAATGAAATATGAGCTCACATGCACTAATGGTCATTTGGCCACATTATAAAATGTTCCCCACTTTAACCCCTGGTTTTTACTTTTCTTCAAACTAAACTTGGTAAAACAAAGCCATGTCATCCAAGAACATGTCAAGGTGAGTAACTTTCATGTTGACCACCAAGGTCAGAGTTGACTAGGTTGACCAGTATGAGAGTGACAAGTGGCAACATTGAAACAAAGAGAAGATCACCCCCATTTTGAAATTTCACAAACCACTTCAAATTTGACCATCACCACCACCAGTAGACTTCATTTATTATATGTTGACAACCCACCAAAATTCATTCAAAAATTTGAAAATAACTTTCTTGCGGGCATTGTGTCGAGCACTTGATGTGCATAATCTGGAGAAGTGGAGACATGCTAAAATCCAGTGTGTAAGTGCCTCAACCCTCACTCATATGTCATCCTCAGTACCTCTAGCAACCCTGTGCATCACACCAGTACCAAAAACAGTAGAGTTTGCACAAAAATCTTGGAGAATCATGCCATGCCGTGGCATGATGCCACTCCACCATGCCACCCCTCTCACCACTCACCTCAGCCGTGCACCACGATGTCCTCGAGCTCCCCCTCTCTCCCCTGAACACGCCAGACATGATCCCAGGACGAGAGGAACACGACACACGCCAGGCCCTGACGTGGTCACCACGCGCGAGCTCGCCAGCGCGCGCATGGGCATGGCCACGGGCGCGCCAGCACCTCCCCTCACTCTCGTCACCCCGTCCTCCTCTCGCCTCCCTTTCTTCACCCACTTGACCCCCTCGACGTCAGCTAGCCCCTGGACATCGCCCACGCCTCGCCGGAGCACTGTCGCCGTCGTCACGGACGACAACCGTCCGACGCGTCCGCCAGTACACGGTGACGTTGCCGACGCTACCGTGCCCCATTTTCAACGCCAGGACGCCCGTCGTGTCTGCGGTGACGTCGCCAACACTGCCGCACCCTCGCCGTTGACGCCAACCCACCGTAGCCGTGCCGACGTCGACGACCTGCTCCGCTCGCCCCGGCCACCTCGCGTCGCTATAAAAGGGGAGCGCCCTGGCCTCCATTGAGCACGCCATCCCACTCCCCTCTCTCTTCTGCCTCTCCTCGCACCATCCCCCGCCCACATTAGCCACCACGCCGCCGGAATTTGGCCGGAGCCCGCCGCTGCAGTAGCTCGCCGAAGCCAACGATCCCGGGCACCCCTGGAGCCGCCGCGACCCTCCTTCGACTCGCCTTCGTCGACAACGCCGTTTGCCCGCCTCGCCAACCTCACTGGACGCCGGTAAGCCTCCCATCGCGACCCCCTGACCGCCGGTAGGGTTTGCCCTCGCCGGAGCTCGTCTCTGACGAGGACGAACTACAGCCGTCCGATCCCCTTCAATCCCACGGCCTGTACCGTTTCGGTATTATAACGCCACTGACAAGCGGGGGCCATTGTCAGGCGGCCCGCCGCGAGCGTGGCACGCTAGCTGGGCCGGCCCAACTCTTTCCCCCTCTCACTGGCCCATTTCCTTTCCCGCGCGAGCCCACTCATTTGAATGTGAATATTTCGAATTAAATCAAATTCTTCTCAGATGCTGTCTTCAAAATTTAATAGGGGAAAATCTACCAAACCAAATTGGATAAATTTTATATATTTGGAAACCTTGTTAAATTATCTACAAAACTACACTGGCCCCAACTTTAGTTTTGTTATAGAATTTAAATGATAAAAATAACAAGGCAGGGACTTTTCTGCCTTAGATTAATTCTTAAAAATCAACCAAAAATGCTTTTGAGTTGATTCCAACTCCTATAATTCACATTTCACTTACACTAATTGTTTCTGCAAAAATATACCAAGCTTACCTTGAATGATCATGGCCTAGTTGAATTAAAGGACTTTATGGCTATTTCTAGTCAAAAACATTGTCCAAAACTATTAATAAATCTTAGGGGAATATTTCTCTCATTTAAATCTTGTCATGAACAACTCAAAATAAGCTAGAGACTCTGGTCATTTAGGTCTCATATGAATTGTTGATAATATTAGATCCTCACCATGTTAAAATTAAATAGAATGAGGTGCTACACCTCATTTAAATCATTAGTATGTGGTATTAAACTATATGAGGTGTAGCCTCTCAATTAAATACTTACCCAAAGGATTCAATGAGAATTAATGACACATGTAGTAATAATCCATAGGTTCTTATTTAAAAATATTTAATCATTTTCATAGTAGTATTTAAAATTATTCAAGGCTACTTATTAAATCTTATGAGATGTAGTGGTCTCATTTAAATCTTGTCTCAACTAAGTTAATATGGGGTATAGACTATGGTCAATTTTAAACTCATATTAAATTAGTTGATGATATTAAATCATTAATCCTGAGTATTAAAAAGGCATGAGGTGGTGTACCTCATTTAAATCATTTCCCAATTAATACTTGTGAAGAGGTTGACTTTAGTCAACCTAGGTCACATCTTATTCATGAAGGAAATTAAATCTTAATATTATTCAATGAGAGGAAATTATTTTCTCTCAAGGAATAAATAGAAACTCTAATTAATATTTATAATGAGAGGAAATTATTTTTCTTAAGAATGAAATTAAATCAACTCACCTAATAAGCATGTTGATTGATAGCTTAGTAGAAGTGATTTATGTGTGTCTAGTACTTAGGCTTTGTGTGGTAATTATGTGTATTGTACTCGTATTTAGACGCTAGTACCGAGGAGTACCCCGAGGAGGAGGAGGACTACTTTGAAGAGGAAGAGAACTTTGATCACTACTCCAACCAAGGCAAGCTATTATTAATGCAAGCTAACCCCAAAACAAGCTATACTCTTGCAAGCTAATATTCTTGCAAAGTGCAAAGCTCTAGTAGAGCAAGGCACACTCCCAATTTACTTTATGCTTCATGATCCCATCCCAAGTTTTATTCTTACAAGCTTTTACTTTGATTATTATAACTTGCTTTTATAGTTAACTTTGGTCTAGAGATAGAATACTACAAGAGTATCAAATTTAGCCTAGAGCAATGAAAGCTAGATAGCACCCCTCATGACTAGTTGCTAGTGCTAATATATAAAATTGACTACTCTAGATGGGAACTTGTGAAATGAAATGACTTTGAAAACCTTGGAATGATGAGTCATTCTATTGAAAGATTTTGAAGGTGAATATGACTTGTGAATGACTTGGTGAATTTTACAAAAACTGATGGTTGGGTTCGGATGCGATACCATTCCAATTTTACAAGTACCCCCACAATACCTGATATGGGTAGGGCTTAACTAGAAATTTATGTGCTTTAGTATGGGTTCCCTCTAAACAAGCGTCATCGGGGTTAGGCTGAAGGCTGCCTCTACAAGTGATGTGATATGACGTGAAATGAGGTGAATGTCCGGCCCAAGCCCTGTGCAGTTCCCAGGCTGACGGTCTGTCTTCACCGGGAGGCCAAGCTCATGGGGAGAGGTGCCTATACTAGGGTATGTAAGTGAAAGGTTATGGTTGGTAGTCCGCACACGGAGTGTGATAAATCAGGGCCAGTTAACCCTGACGGATTATTGCAAATGTTGTGGCACAAGTGTACGACCTCTGCAGAGTGTAGAACTATTCGAATAGCCGTGTCCACGACGGACGATTGGAAAGGCCATACTGTTCCGTCATCAGACCATTTTCAAAAATGTGACATGTGAAAGGTGACTTGTGTTTTGAACCTGAACTGGTGACTTTGACTTGAATCACAACAGAGTTGTGGGAATGACACTAATGTTCCCACTTGAGTTAGTCTAGCGATTCAAGCATCTTTACTAAATGCTTATGAAATAAACTTGGCTTTATGCAAATAAACCTAGAGCTTAGCATCCCCCTTACTAGAGTTGATAGTGCTTACATTAGTATTAGTTTGCGAGTACTTTAAAGTACTCATGGCTTTGTCCCTGGCTATTCAAATGGCCAGACTATGAAGGAGAACAGCAGACGAGGAAGATGGACAGCAGACGTCTACGACAACTAGGATCACTCCTGACGTCAACAGTTGCCTGTGGAATAAATGGACCGCAACCGTTACTTCGCTTCCGCTATGTGTTTTGTAATAGGATCTCTAGATCCACTATGATGTATTAAGACTGGATCATGTGATCCCTCTATGTAAGACAATTATGTGATGTAATGAATGATGTATTGTGATATCAATCTATTATGTCTCGCAAAAACAATATTCCTGGGATTGCGATGAATGGCATAATAGGCATCTGGACTTAAAAATCCGGGTGTTGACATTTCCACTATGATCCAATCATAGATATTTGACTTTTCTATTACGATGATTTCCACTTCATGCTGAAATTTATTTGAATCCATTCAAATGTTTCAAACTTCTTCCTTATTGAATATATCTACATATATACTCAATTCATTGTTGGAAGTTTTCATGAAGTAGAAGAATCTCCCGCACACAACTATGCCCAGTGAACCACATACATCATCATGTATTTTTCCACTAAGTTAGTTGCCCGTTCAACTCTTGGCCTATGAACGGTATTTTAGTCATTCTCTTTAGAAAAGATTTGCAAGCGTCAAACGATTCAAAAATCAAATGACTCCAAAAATCCATTTGCATGGAGTTCCTTCATGCGTTCCTTTCTAGCATGACCTAAATGGCGGTTCCACAAATAAGTGGAATTCAAATCATTTGCCTTATGGCATTTTAGCGTCAGTGTTTATGTATGTGTGTTTTCACCATTAAGATTTATAATAACTTATCCATCGTACATGGAGTAATGTCATAATTTGAACAACTCATTGTTTTCATTTGACCAGAGCAAAATAACAATTATTAAGTTCTTTATTATAAATTCTAAGGGCTAGATAGAATGCCAACGATGAACATAATAACACTTTATTTTTGTTCTAGACGTGCATTTCTATCATATTCCTTGTCAGTCACTTAGGCCATTGTATTCTTGTATTGTGTTGTTTTGTATGACACTTCATACCAACCAATATGGTACTAATACCCAAGAATTTCATTATGTGACCAAACTAGGAATACAACCATAACATGTATATCATTTATACAAATGAAGCCCAGTGATCAGGGGGGTACGTGAGCACCCCCTGACTATTCGACACGTGTCTAACGGCATCCAATATTCCGTTAACACTCTAAGACACTTGAGGGAACACTAGAGCCTCCCGTGGCACTTTTTTTTATCCAGAAATACATAGCCCAAGATTATATACAGATTCATACTATTCTCATCCCTGAGTCACATAAACGTGAAGATTCATACTATTCTCATCCCTGCCGATCCAGTGCCTTGGTAGTCACAAGGAACAGCTTGCACAAGAATGGATCCTACAGTTGACTAACGAGTCACGGAACCTACTTCATCTCACGCGAGTGAGGCAGCTCTGGTCGCGGTGGTTGCCGCATCGACGTCGGCGCTGCAGCTCCCGTCGCCGCGCCGAAGGAAACGTAGAGAGCTTCAGCGGCCTTGCCTTTCAACGCGCAGGAAGGCGCAAGGAGCCGGTCCGGCTGCTCCTCCAGGGTGAGCTCCAGCAGCCTCGACGGGCGTCCACTTCCTGCTGCCAATTTGACGGCCGCCCATGGAGTTGGTGTTGTAGGGCCTCGCGTTGTCGACCACGCCGCAGCACCCGTGGAACGCCGTGGCGAATCTCTTGTGCGGCTGCAGCTGGGACTCACCCTCACTGCTCTCCTGCCAATGCCAATTTTTCAGATAGTGATGTGCTTGCATTCAAGTATGAGCAGATATCTTGCAGATTAATGCTTTTTTGGGTGAGATGTTCAGTACAGGAAACTACAGTATCTATATCAAGGTTGTGAATCATAATATAAGAGAAGTGTATACTGATTCATCTGCTAATTCATTTTTTCATTACTTCATTTTATCAGTCAACTACACAGTAACAAATACCAGCTCTGTCGTCTGCAGCATGTCGTTGTGGTGGCCTCTTGAGCTGATGGCTCACCTCCGGCTGCTCCGTCCACCTCCCATACAGCGGATGCTTCCGCCTGTTCTGACGGCCCCTCCGACCTCCTCGTCTACCCCTCCAACCGTCACGGGCGTCCTGAAGCTCGAAGGCACGAGGCAGGAACAGCAAATTCAGTTAACTACAAACTGCAGACAGACACAAAATCTGGTGAACTAAAGATGTTTTAGTACTAGAATCGAACTGAAAAAGGGAGAGTTCAACCCATGTATTAGCAGAATCCCAACGCATATATTACATAATCGATGGGAGGCAGCAGCTAGCGGAGGCTACCTGCAAGAAGAGTCGATGGGTGCAGATGAATTCGCCGGAGCGGGGCAGACGTTGTCGTCGAACCGGGCGTTGGATTGAGGCGGGGCCGGACGGGTCTGGGCGCAGGCCGCCGCCGCCGTCGGAAGAGCCCGTATCGGCTCCTTTATCCCCTTCCACACCATTCACGTCGGCATAGTCCGAGCCCGAGATGGGGACCGAGGCCACAATGACCTGAATTTGGACCTGCAGCTCTTCTGCGTTGGATTTGGGAGCGGAGAGGGTGAGGAGCGGTCGCACTGCCCGAGGCCTCCTCTGCTGCCGCCGGACCCACGCCGGAGTGGCACAAATCGGGCGTAGCTCCCTCGCCGCCGAATCCAGCCGAGGCGAGGAGGGCCCAGGGAGGTGGCGCTCTTATGCTTGGCCGGCGGAACAGCAGGGGCCAACGGAGGCATCGCCCCGTGCCCGCCCAGCCCGCTCGTGACCTCGCCGCCGGTTCCTCTCCCTCGAGTCCCGCTCCCGCACGGCCGCCTCAAGTCGTTGTGGTGGTGGTGACTCGTCCCGGCGCCGCTGCTGCTCGAATTGGTCATGGCGCCGGCCGCTCGCGGCCGGAAGATCGATGCGTGAGCGCTGGGCGCTCTTGATAGCACGGAGACGGCGCGCATGCTACTGGGCGGTGGCTGAGCGCGGCCAGAGCCGATTGGGCGGTAGAGCTTCCAGGCGGCCGGAGCGCCAGAGGAGAGGAGAATCGAGATGGGGATTGGGATTGGGATTTCACGGCCGTTTGACCGCCGTGAGCATCTACTCGCGGAGAGCGAATCTAAAAGCAAATCCAACGGTGTCTAGGGGGTGCTCACGTATCCCCCTGATCACCAAATCCACTCTCATCATTTATATACATCTGAGCTAGACTCTCTAGTCTTTTCTTTTCTTTCTGCCAAAATATATTTTGTAGTTTCTCTTTTAGCTTTCCTCATTATTCAGAAAACACTTCACCTTCAATAACTTCTAGGTTTGTTGGTCAAATACCAATAACCTTGAGGTTCTTACTTTGAAGTTGATCATCATATGACAAGTGTTCCAGATTTCACTATTAGTAACCTTTTAATATGATGAACAATTTCACTCATAATTTTATCCATCATATCATGACGACTTTTCGAGACCATGTCTGTACATGCTAGGCTCGTAAAGTTTAACCTCAGTATTCGCATGTGCAAATCTGGCTTGCACCCGTTGTATGCACACATAGAATCTATACCTTAGTATTCGAAACTATGAGTCTTAGCAACGGTGCATACTAAGAATGATCACTTCATGGATATACGAATATCATTAGTGCCCCAATAGTTGGAGGATTGGGACGCCTTGCGTTTTCAACCTTCGTACATTCCCATAAAACTTATGAGTTTATGTAGTCTCACCAAATTATATTCTATCATCTTGCAATAAGGTCTTTAGATATCACATATATCTCATACCTTGATTATTTCTGAAAACTAAATTTTCAGCTCCTTACTTTTCAAACAGATTTGAACTTCAAGTTTCACGGAGACAAGATAACTTTAGGTACTAATTGAAACCATAGCTCTTTGAATCAACAATGTGAGGTTTACTAAAAGTTTGCAATAGGACTTAATCATTTCTTGATTCTTTAACAATACGGTACTAGTCCGTAAAGTTTATTTTCAGATTTTAACAGTATTTCTATCTCAATAACAAGACTAGCGCTTGGTAGAAAAACGGATGCCAATACTACAAATTAATTCAAAATACTACTCAGACTATGTTTATGATAATTAGTTCATGTTTTAATCTAATTACTAATGAACTCCCACTTAATACAACATCCCTCATAGTTGTTAAGTGGTACACGATCCAGATCCACTACACCAAAACCGATCATCACGTGAGATGATGTAGCTTCAATGGTGAACATCAACATGTTGATCATATCATCCATATGACTCGTGTTCAACCTTTCGGTTTATGTTGTCCCGAGGCCATGTCTGTACATGCTAGGCTCGTCAAGTAAACCCAAGTATTCCGCGTGTGCAACATGGCTTACACCAGTTGTATGTGAACGTTGAGTCTATCACATCCGATCATCACGAGATGCGACGAACTATATCAACGGTGCATACGAGGGGAGAACACTTTATTATCTTGATATTAATGTGAGGGATCATCTTATAATGCTACCGCGTTCTAAGCAAAATAAGATGCATAAAGGATTAACATCACATGCAATTCATATGTGATATGATATGGCCCTTTAGTCTTTGCGCCTTCGATCTTCATCTCCAAAGCACGGACATGATCTCCATCATCAACGGGCATGATCTCCATCATCGTCGGCGTAGCGTCAAGGTCCATGGCGCCGTCTTCATGGTTGTTCACCTCATGTAGCAACTATTACAACTACTTTGAAATACTACTCAACATGAAATTTAAAGACAACCATAAGGCTCCTGCCGGTTGCCACAATACAATAATGATCATCTCATACATAGTCATCATCACATTATGGTCATATCACATCACCAAACCCTGCAAAAACAAGTTAGACGTTCTCTAATTTGGTTTGCATATTTTACGTGGTTTAGGGTTTTCGGGTGAGATCTAATCTACCTACGAACATAAACCACAACGGTGATACTAGTGTTGTCAATAGAAGAGTAAATTGAATCTTCACTATAGTAGGAGAGACAGACACCCGCAAAGCCACTTATGCAATACAAGTTGCATGTCAAGCGTGGAGCAAATCTCATGAACGCGGTCATGTAAAGTTAGCCCGAGCCGCTTCATCCCACTATGCCACAAAGATGCAAAGTACTCAAACTAAAGATAACATAAGCATCAACGCCCACAAAACCATTGTGTTCTACTCGTGCAACCATCTATGCATAGACACGGCTCTGATACCACTGTAGGATAACGTAGCATAGAAAACAAAAATTTCCTACCGCGAGAACGCAATCCAAGCCAAGATGCAATCTAGAAGACGGAGCAACGAGGGGATGATCGAGACTCACCCTTGAAGATTTCCAAAGCCTATAAGAGTAGGCTCTTATTGCTGCGGTAGACGATCACTTGCCGCTTGCAAAAGCGCGTAGAAGATCTTGATCACGGTGCCACAATCGGGCAGCACCTCCGTACTCGGTCACACGTTCGGTGTTGATGAAGACGACGTCCTTCTCCCCGTTCCAGCGGGCAGCGGAAGTAGTAGCTCCTCCTTGAATCCGGCAGCACGACGGCGTGGTGGCGGTGTCGATGGAGAACTCCGGCGGAGCTTCGCTAAGCGTTGCGGAGAGGTGGAGGAGTGGGCGGCTAGGGTTTGGGGAGAGGGGTGGCCGGCCACTATGGGGTGCGGCCAAGCTATGGCTTTTGTGTGGCCGGCCCCCTCCCCTTGGCCCTCATTATATAGGTGGAACACCCAAGAGTTGGTGTACAAGTCTTCGAATAAGACCCCAACCCAAAACCTTCCATGTGTAGGGAAACCTACCCAAGGTGGGATTCCCACCTCAAGTGGGACTCCCACCTTTCCATGAGGGGGTGGCCGGCCACCTTGGGGAGTCCACCTTGGACTTTCCCCTCTAGGGTTGGCCGGCCATGGGTGGTGGAGTCCCTCCGGGACTCCGCCTTCCAAAGTGCTTTCTTCCGGACTTTTCTAGAACCTTCTAGAACCTTCCATAAATGCACCGGATCATTTTCAAACATATAAAATGACTTCCTATATATGAATCTTATTCTCCGACCATTCCGGAACTCCTCGTGATGTCCGGGATCCCATCCGAGACTTCGAACAAAAGCTCGAACTCCATTCCATATTCAAGTTCTACTATTACAACATCAAACCTTAAGTGTGTCACCCTACGGTTCGCGAACTATGTAGACATGGTTGAAAACTCTCTCCGACCAATAACCAATAGCGGGATCTGGAGGGCCCAGAGTATATCTATCCGTCATCGGGATGGACAAATCCCACTGTTGATCCATATGCCTCAACTCATACTTTCCGGATACTTAATCCCACCTTTATAACCACCCATTTACGCAGTGGTGTTTGATGTAATCAAAGTACCTTTCCAATATAAGTGATTTACATGATCTCATGGTCATAAGGACTAGGTAACTATGTATTTAAAGCTTATAGCAAAAAACTTAATGACGTGATCTTATGCTACGCTTAATTGGGTGTGTCCATTACATCATTCATACAATGATATAACCTTGTTATTAATAACATCCAATGTTCATGATTATGAAACTAATCATCTATTAATCAACAAGCTAGTTAAGAGGCTTACTAGGGACTCTTTGTTTGTTTACATAACACACATGTATCAATGTTTCGGTTAATACAATTATAGCATGGTATATAAACATTTATCATAAACATAAAGATATATAATAACCACTTTTATTATTGCCTCTTGGGCATATCTCCAACACTTGCATCATGTAGTTTAATCTATTAGTGGAGAACTACCGTAGAGCTTGTTAAAATTTGGTTTGCATGATTGGTCTCTCTAAGTCTAGATATTTTCTGGTAAAGTGTTTGAACAACAAGGAAGACAGCGTAGAGTCTTATAATGCTTTGCAATATGTTCTTGTGTAAGTTTTGTTGTACCTGTTCATACTTGTGTTTGCTTCAAACAACCTTGCTAGCCCAAAGCCTTGTACTGAGAGGAAATGTTTCTCGTGCATCCAAACACCTTGAGCCAAAACCCATGCCATTTGTGTCCACCATATTTACCTATTATGTGGTATTTTTCTGCCATTCCAAAGTAAATTACTTGAGTGCTACCTTTAAAATTTCATTCCTTTATCTTTGCAATATATAGCTCATGGGACAAATAGCTTAAAAACTATTGTGGTGATGAATATGTAGTTATGTGTCTTATTTCTTATAAGTTGCTTGTTGAGCAGTAACCATGTTTCTGGGGACTCCATCAACTTTTTACCTTTGTTGGATATCATGTGAGATGCTATGCATGTTCGTCTTGTCTGAAGTAAGGGTGATGTCATGATCAAATGGTTTGAGTATGCATATGTTAGAGAAGAACATAGGGCCGCTAACCAAAGCCATGTATCATGGTGGAAGTTTTCAGTTTGGACATACATCCTCAATCTCTTATGAGAATATTATCTGTTGTTGAATGCTTAAGCATTAAAAGAGGAGTCCATTATCTGTTGTCTATGTTGTCCCGGTATGGATGTCTTAAGTTGAGATCTATTAAAAACAAGAAATCAAATGCAATTGATCTCCTTGGACCTTTGTACAGGTGGCATAGAGGTACCCCTTTGTGACACTTGGTTGAAACATATGTTATGCAATGATAATCCATGTAATCCAAGCTAATTAGGACAAGGTGCGAGCACTATTGGTATTCTATGCATGAGGCTTGCAACTTGTAGGAAGTATTATGCATAGCACATATGAATTATTACTACCGTTGAAAAAATTGTTTCTATGTTTTCAAAACAAAAGCTCTAGCACAAAAATAGTAATCCATGCTTCCCTCTGCGAAGGGCCATTCTTTTACTTTATGTTGAGTCAGTTTACCTACTTCTTTCTATCTTAGAAGCAAACACTTGTGTTAACTGTGTTCATTGATTCTTACATGTTTACTTATTGCACTTGTTATATTACTCTATGTTGACAATTATCCATGAGATATACATGTTACAAGTTGAAAGCAATTGCTGAAACTTAATCATCCTTTGTGTTGCTTCAATGTCTTCTACTTTGAATCTATTGCTTTATGAGTTAGCTCTTATGCAAGTTTTGTTGATACTTGTCTTGAAAGTACTATTCATGAAAAGTTTTGCTATATGATTCATTTGTTTAGTCATTATCTCTTTGTTAGCAATCTTTTGCTTCGAATCACTTCATTCATCTCATATGCTTTACAATAAGGTTGATCAAGATTATGATGGTAGCATGTCACTTCAGAAATTATTGTTTTTATCGTTTACCTACTCGAGGGCGAGTAGGAACTAAGCTTGGGGATGCTTGATACGTCTCCAACTTATCTATAATTTCTGATGTTCCATGCTAGTTTTATGACAATACCTACATGTTTTGTTCACACTTTATATCGTTTTGATGCATTTTCCGGAACTAACCTATTAACGAGATACCAAAGTGCCAATTCCTGTTTTCTGTTGTTTTTGGTTCCAGAAATTCTACAAAGGAAATATTCTCGGAATTGGACGAAATCAACGCCCAGAACCTTATTTTCCCGGGAAGCTTCCAGAGCACCGAAGAGGGGCCAGAGGGGAGCCAGGGGGCCCCACCCCACATGGCGGTGCGGCCAAGGGGGGGCCTATGGTGTGGCTGCGCCAGGCCCCCTCCGAGGCTGCCCTTCCGCCTATATAAAGTCTTCGCCTCGAAAACCCTAAAAACATAAGCCACGATACGAGAAAAGTTCCAGACCCGCCGCCATCGCGAAGCCAAGATTCGGGGACAGAAGTCTCTGTTCCGGCACGCCGCCGGGACGGGGAATTGCCCCCGAAAGGCATCTCCATCGACACTACCGCCATCTTCATCGCCATAGATGTCTCTCATGATGAGGAGGGAGTAGTTCTCCCCCGAGGCTAAGGGCTCTACCGGTAGCTATGTGGTTAATCTCTCTCTCGTACTTCAATACAATGATCTCATGAATTGCCTTGCATGATTGAGATCCATATGATGAGCTTTGTAATCTAGATGTAGTTATGTTATTCAAGTGGATTTTACTTATGTGATCTCCGGAGACTCCTTGTCCCACGTGTGTCACTACTAGGAAAAAGCCTAGCCGTAAGAATGGTATCAGTGGCGCACCACTTTACTGGTGCTCCACTACTATATAGCAGTGGCGCACAAAAAGTGGTGCTCCACTAGTATCTTATTACCAATGGCGCACTAGTATAGTGATAGGCCACTACTAATTTTTTAGCCGAATTATAGATGGGTTTCAAGTTAGCAGTGGCGCACCACATATGTGGTGCGCCATTGCTATTCGGATAGCAATGGCGCACGCACATATGGTGCGCCACTATGCTGTAAAGAGCAATAGCGCATTATAAACGGTGCGCCACTATGCTAAAAAGAGGAATAGCGCACTCTGTGTCCGTGCGCCACTGCCAAACTACACGTCAAGAGGAAACGACTCGCACCATGTCATACGAGCGGTGCGTGTCCCAAAACGTGTCCAGAGAAATCGATAGTTCTCTGGCTCACCCACGTTTTCTGGCTCGCTGAGTGTCCCACGTTCCGCACTTTCCCTTTTCACTTTCCCTTCCTCTGCATCTCGCGCCGCCGCTGCTCACCTCTCTCTCTACTCCACGCTCGATCTGTTTCCATCGAGCAGATCGTCTCCATGGACGTCCGCCGCGAAGACTCGTTCGTGGGAGCTTGCACCACCCGCCGGCCGTCGCCGCCACGGTCATAGCCACTCAGCGCCTCCCAAGTTCCTCCCCTCTCTCCTACACCGAGCGGCAGACGTGCCCTTCCTCCAACTCCCTCAGATCCAAACCGCCTCTGTTCCTCTGCCGTACCCCCAACCCCATCGCATCCCGCCCCGTCGCCGCCTCAACCGCCGCGCCGCGCAAGCGCCCCGTCCTCCTCCTCGACCAGCGCCCGCACCCCGCCACCCCGACCTCGCGCGCCGCCACCCCCGCCGCGCCCGCGGCGCAAGAGGGCCCCTTCCTCCTCGGGCCGGCCGTGGTGGCTGACCCTGCTCAGCGTCGCCGCCAAGAACGCCGCCCTCCTCGCCGTGCTCTACCGGGCGACCAGGCCGGCGCTGGTCGCACCCGCTCCCCTCGCGCCGCCGACCAGGCCGCGCCGCGGGTACACCGCCCGCGTCGACGACATCGAGGCCTCCTCGCCCGCGCCTTCCGGGGCATGCAGCTGCAGCTCGAGGCCGTCGACCGCAAGATCGACGGCGAGGTCGGGGCCGCAAGGCGACCTCGCCGCCTGCTCGAGGACAAGAGGCTCGCGCCGAGGGACACCTCGGCCTCCTCGACGCCAGGACAGACGACCTCAACCACGCGCTCAAGGGGATGGAGTTCCTCAGGAAAGACGAGTTCGACGCTTTCTTGGGCGAGATCGTGCCCCAGTGCGTCCACGCGGCCACGAGAAGTTTCAGATCGAGGACCTCGTCGGCAGCTGCTACAACGCCGGCGTTGACCAGATCGAGGACGAGCATATAAGGACTTGATTGCTTTTTTTATATTTTTAGGGTCCTAGCTGCAAATTATAGAAACTATGGTTGTATTTATTTTGGTCTTGTAAAAACTCTTATTTATTCAGGGAGCACTGGCCTTTTTATTGTTCTGGTCCACCGCCTGCCACAGCCAGGCCATGTGGGCTTTTTTATTTTTTTATTTTATTCTTGTAGTAGTGGCGCACCCTAACGCCACGGGAGCAGCGCACCTCATTTTTATGACAGTGGCGCACCCTAGTGGTACAGCAGCAGCGCACCTCATTTTCATAACACTGGCGCATCATACCGCTTACTAGTGGAGCACCTCCTAGTGCGCCACTACTACATAACTTACCAATGGCGCACTAGTGGTGCGCCACTGCTAAAAGTTAGCAGTGGCGTGATAGTAGTGGCGCACCACTAGTGCGCCACTGATAGGCAAAACAGGTGCGCCACTGATAAGCTTTTTTCTAGTAGTGTGTAAAGGTGACAGTGTGTGCACCGCGTGGGTCTCTTAGGCTATATTTCACAGAATACTTGTTCACTGGGTTATGATTTGAGTTGGATGTCTCTATGAAATTGTGGTGTGTTAGTACCTCCTATGAATGCTCAAAGTGACAGCGTGGGGTGTTTATTAGTACTTGGGAATGCATCTTTAAGGTTTGCTTTTGCATCCCTACATGGTGAATTAGTGTTCGTTATCCAGCCAGAGAGTAATTCAGAATAGCATAGTGAAGTGCTTATATTTATATTCAATTATGATTGCATTGTTGAGAGTGTCCACTAGTGAAAGTATGATCCCTAGGCCTTGTTTCTAAGCATTGAAACACCGTTTCCAACAAGTTCTGCTACATGTTCGCTTGCTGCAATATTTATTTCAGATCGCAATTACTGTTTACTACCATCTATACCACCTGTGTTTTACTATCTCTTCGCCGAACTAGTGCACCTATACATCTGACAAGTGTATTAGGTGTGTTGGGGACACAAGAGACTTCTTGTATCTTAATTGCAGGGTTGCTTGAGAGGACTATCTTTGACCTCTACCTCCCTGAGTTCGATAAACCTTGGGTGATTCACTTAACGGAAACTTGCTGATGTTCTACAAACCTATGCTCTTGGAGGCCCAACACTGTCTACAAGAATAGAAGCACACGTAGACATCAAGGAGCCGCAGGCGAAGGGGAGACTAGAGGCTCCGACCGAGGGTGGGCGGAACCTCCGGCCGGGCTGGGGTGGAGCCTCCCGGTCTGGGTACCGGTGAGGCGCCCCTATCCCCTGGACCATCTCTGAGTGCAAACCCGCCTGGGCGGTACCGCGGGCGGTACCGTGCCCGGAGGCTCCGACATAGGCAGGGCGGTAGTACTGATACGTCTCCAACGTATCTATAATTTATTATGTTCCATGCTAGTTTTATGACAATACCAACATGTTTTAGTCATACTTTATAATGTTTTATGCATTTTCCGAGACTAACCTATTAACAAGATGCCGCAGTGCCAGTTCTGTTTTCTGCTGTTTTTGATTTCAGAAAAGTTAGTTTACGAATATTCTCGGAATTGGACGAAACAAAAGCCCACGGTCCTATTTTCCATGGAGGCTTCCAGAACACCGAAGAGGAGATGGAGAGGGGCCACGAGGCGGCCACCCCATAGGCGGCGCGGCCCCACCTCTGGCCGCGCCGCCATGGGGTGGGCCCCGGCCCCGCACGCTGCCCCTTCGCCTATTTATTCCTTCCGTCGCGAAAACCCTAGTACCGAGAGCCACGATACGAGAAAAGTTCCGAGACGCGCGCCGTCAACCCCATCTCGGGGGGTTCAAGATCGCCTTCGGCTCCCTGCCGAGAGGGGAATCATCACCGGAGGGCTCTACATCACCATGCCCGCCTCCGGACCGATGCGTGAGTAGTTCATCCTTGGACTACGGGTCCATAGCAGTAGCTAGATGGTTGTCTTCTCCTCTTGTGCTATCATGTTTAGATCTTGTGAGCTGCCTATCATGATCAGGATCATCTATTTGTAATGCTACATGTTGTGTTTGTTGGGATCCGATGAATATGGAATACTATGTCAAGTTGATTATTGATCTATCATATGTGTTATTTATGTTCTTCCATGCTCTCCGTTGCTAGTAGAGGCTCTGGACAAGTTGATATTTGTGACTCCAAGAGAGAGTATTTATGCTAGATAGTGGGTTCATGTCTCCATTGAATCTGGGGGAGTGACAGCAACCCCTAAGGTTGTGGATGTGCTGTTGCCACTAGGGATAAAACATCAATGCTTTGTCTAAGGATATTTGTATTGTTTACATTACGCACAGTACTTAATGCAATTGTCTGTTGTTTGCAATTTAATACTGGAAGGGGTGCGGATGCTAACCTGAAGGTGGACTTTTTAGGCATAGATGCATGCTGGATGGCGGTCTATGTTCTTTGTCGTAATGCCCTAAGTAAATCTCATAGTAGTCATCATGATATGTATATGCATCTCTATTTGTCAATTGCCCAACTGTAATTTGTTCACCCAACATGTTATTTATCTTATTGGAGAGACACCACTAGTGAACTGTGAACCCCGGTCCATTCTTTTACATCTGAAATACAACCTACTGCAATCATTGTTCTCTGTTGTTTTCTGCAAACAAACATAATTCTCCACACCATACGTTTAATCCTTTGTTTTCAGCAAGCCGGTGAGATTGACAACCTCACTGTTAAGTTGGGACAAAGTAGTTTGATTGTGTTGTGCAGGTTCCACGTTGGCGCCGGAATCACTGTTGCGCCGCACTACACTCCTTCACCAACAACCTTCACGTGGCCTTCATCTCCTACTGGTTCGATAAACCTTGGTTTCTTACCGAGGGAAAACTCGCTGTTGTACTCATCATACCTTCCTCTTGGGGTTCCCAACGGACGTGTGCTTTACCGTCACAAGGAGCTGCCTCCACGCAAGCAGCAAGCTTTTCGCGCCGTTGGGAGATCAAGACACGCTGCAAGGGGAGTCTCTCGCACCCAATCTCTTTACTTTGTTTATTGTCTTGCTTTATTTTATTTTCTGTCTTGTTTGCTTTCTTTATATCAAAAACATAAAAAAATTAGTTACTTGTTTTACTTTATTTAATTCGGTTTGCTTAGTTTATTTTTATTATTGCTAAAATGAGTAATCCTGAAGTTGAAGTTCGTTCGTTTAAGCAACAAGGGGGAGAAAGTTTTAAAGATGCTTGGTACAGAATTAGTGATGCTCATCATAGGTGCACTAAGAAACACTCCACTATTATCCTCCTTAGGAACTTTTATGTTGGTATCTCTAGCTGGAATAGGTATGTTCTTGATACTCTTGCGGGGGTAATTTCCTAGGTACTCCTGCTTTAGAAGCTAGTTGCATCATTGAGAGTCTAGTTGGAATACCACCTGTTAATGAAGCTAAAATTGAAATCTCTCTTGAGGATGTTATGAAAAAGTTGGAAGCCATAGAGAAAAATCTTCCAAGTGTTGAGACTAAATTGGGAATATTACTTGATAATACTGATAAACTTGATAAATCCCTAGGAGGAATTAATGAAAGAATTGCTGTCTTAGAAACTTGTGCTATCCATGATAATCAAACCCATAGGATTGGTGAACTTGAAGAAGCTATGGGAACCTTGGGTTCAACTTTTTCTTCTCTTAAGTTTAAGGAGAAAGCTTATGTGGGAAAGGAGCAAAAATTCATGTATGTCCCTAAGATGCCAAAGCCAAAGAATCATTATGAGCTTAAAATTGATAAAACCCTTAGTACCACTATGGGAAATTTAGATAATGGAGCATCTTAGATACCTTTTGTGACAAGTTGTGTTCTTAAGAAAAAAATTATGATGTTAATGCTTCTTCTCTTGATTATACTTGATTTGCACTTTCCGCGCCTAGCTGAAAGGCGTTAAAAAAAGCGCTTATGGGAGACAACCCATTGTTTTATTTCTGCAATTTTTGTTTTATATTTGAGTCAAGGTGCTTGTTACTACTGTAGCAATACCTTTGTATCTTTATTTTCATGTATTGTTGTGCCAAGTAAAGTCTCTAATAGGAAGTTGATACTAGATTTGGATTTCTGCGCAGAAACAGATTTCTTAGCTGTCACGAATTCGCGTTTTTATCTCTGTAGAAGAATCAAAAAAATCTGCAAACATTCATGCGTGATCTTCAGATATGTACGCAACTTTCATTAGTTTTGAGCTTTTCCATCTGAGCAAGTTAAGTGCCTCGAAAAAATTCGTCTTTACGGACTGCTCTGTTTTGACAGATTCTGCCTTTTATTTCGCATTGCCTCTTTTACTGTGTTTGAGTGGATTTCTTTGCTCCATTAAATTTCAGTAGACTTGGGTAATGTCCAGAAGTGTTGGGAATGATTGTGTCCTTGCTGAACATGTGAATTTTTTATTATGCACTAACCCTCTAATGAGATTGTTTTGAGTTTGGTGTGGAGGAAGTTTTCAAGGATCAAGAGAGGAGGATGATATGATATGATCAAGAAGAGTGAAAATTCTAATCTTGGGGATGCCCCCGTGGTTCATCCCTGCATATTTTAAGAAGACTCAAGCGTCTAAGCTTGGGGATGCCCAAAGCATCCCCTTCTTCATCAACAAACTTATCAGGTCACCTCTAGTGAAACTATATTTTAATTCCGTCACATCTTATGTGCTTTACTTGGAGCGTCTGTTTGTTTTTATTTTTGTTTATGTTTGAATAAATTCGGATCCTAGCAATCCTTGTGTTGGAGAGAGACACGCTCCGCTTTTTCATTTGAACACTTGTGTTCTTCGTTTTACTTTCATATTCATGGCGAAAGCTGAAAGCCGCAACACTTGTACTTGTTGTTATTTGGTTGGAAATAGAAAATGCCTCATATTGTCTTGAATAATTTGATACTTGGCAATTGTTTTGAGCTCTTAAATAGATCATTTTTAAGCTCTTGCATCAAGTAGTTTAAATCTATTAGTGGATAACTACCGTAGAGCTTGTTAAAATTTGGTTTGCATGATTCGTCTCTCTAAGGTCTAGATATTTTCTGGTAAAAGTGTTTGAACAATAAAGAAGACAGTGTAGAGTCTTATAATGCTTGCAATATGTTCTCGTGTAAGTTTTTGCTGTACCAGTTCATACTTGTGTTTGCTTCAAACAACCTTGCTAGCCAAAGCCTTGTACTGAGAGGAAATGCTTCTCGTGCATCCAAAAACCTTGAGCCAAAACCTATGCCATTTGTGTCCACCATAACTACCTATGGTATTTTTCTGCCATTCCAAAGTAAATTGCTTCCGTGCTACCTTTAAAAATTCATTCCTTGTCTTTGCAATACATAGCTCATGGGAAAGTAGCCTAAAAAACTATTGTGGTAATGAATATGCTGCTTATGTATCTTAGTTCTTATAAGTTGCTTGTTGAGCGGTAACCATGTTTCTGGGGACGCCTGATACGTCCATTTTGCATCACTATTTTATATCATAATTTGCTGTTATTCATTGATATATTTCATATTTAGAGATGATACTTATGTTATTTCACCTATTTTGCATGTTTCATGATTATTGGAGAATTATTCACCGGAGTCAGGATTCTGCTGGAAAAAGCACCGTCAGGACACCATATTTCGGAAGATCAACAATTGACGGAAATTATATGAAAAATCCTATTTTAAGACGAAGAGAGCCAAGGAGGAGCCGAGGAGGGCCGCCATGGCCCCCCCATAGGCCGGCGCGGCCCTGGCCTCGCGCGCCGCTTGTAGGGAGGGGGCCCACAGCCCCCTCTGGCCTCTTCTCCTTCGCGTACATCTTCGTCCCGAAAACCTAAGGCACGGAGAGTTACGGAGAATTGACATAGCCGCCTCTGCGGGGCGGAGAAACACCTGAGAGAAAAGAGCTCTCCGGCGGGCAGGAATCCGCCGGGGAAATTCCCTCCCGGAGGCGGAAATTGACGCCATCGCCACCGTCATCGAGCTGGACATCATTGGGATCATCATCTTCTTCTTCTTCACCATCTACACCGCCATCTCCACCGCTGCATCTCGTCACCGCTGTAACATCTAGGGTTGAATCTTGATTGTTTGATAGGGGAAACTTCCCGGTATCAATTACTACTTGTTATTGATGCTATTGAGTGAAACCATTGAACCAAGGTTTATGTTCATATTGTTATTCATCATCATATCACCTCTGATTATGTTTCATATGATGTCTCGTGAGTAGTTCGTTTAGTTCTTGAGGACATGGGTGAAGTCTAAATGTTAGTAGTGAACTATGTTGAGTAATATTTAATGGTTTGATATTTAAGTTGTGGTGTTATTCTTCTAGTGGTGTCATGTGAACGTCGACTACATGATACTTCACCTTTATGGGCCTAGGGGAGTACATCTTGTATTCGTTTGCTAATTGTGGGGTTGCCGGAGTGACAGCAACCTAAACCCCCGTTAGTATATCGGTGCAGGAGGGATAGCAGGATCTCAGAGTTTAGGGCTGTGGTTAGATTTATCTTAATTACTTTCTTGTATTTGCGGATGCTTGCAAGGGGTATAATCACAAGTATGTATTAGTCCTAGTAAGGGCGGTGCATTAGCATAGGTTCACCCACACAACACTTATCAAAACAATGAAGATTAATCAACTATATGAAGCGAAAGCACTAGAATAAAATCCCCGTGTGTCCTCAAGAACGTTTGGTCATTATAAGTAAACAAACCGGCTTGTACTTTGTGCTAAAAAGGATTGGGCCACTCGCTCAATTATTTCTCTCCTGCACCGCAACACGCGTCCTCGAGTCTAACCCTGGAAATTTAGATATACTCAGGTATACCCTCGAGTCATATATTAGCATTTTTTGTGTGCTCAGTTTTCTCCTTGAGTGCTAATACTGGCTAGTGCAATATACTCAGTTTTACCCTCAAGTGGCTGGTCAACAGAGAGTCAACAAATGGGATTAACTAGTTAAATGAGTTATTTAATGTGCAAAAAAATCCGAAAAAGAGTGGCACTTACTCATGGAGTCTTTACCACAAATTGCCACTTCTCAAATCATAGATAAATCATAGATAAATCAAGTTTCACCACAAATTGCCACTTCTCAAATCACCTAGTAGCTATGAAGGTGCATGGTTTTCCATAATAAGCCCTACCCAAAACAGCTTTCCCCAAAACATACTTTGTCTGAATGAGGCCATAATTTTCACACTCGTGTAGATTTGTATTGCAAATAGTTTGAGGTAGGCCAAGATGGGTTTCATTGTACAAAACACGCATTTTCCAATTTTTAAATCTCATATTTCAATCCCTTAGTCTGTTTACTACTCACTTGCCCTTGGTTTCTTGATACTACTCAGTTTTGCCCTCTCCCTTCACACACTCTCACAGACGCCCAACATTGCCCTGATTGGTCTAGCCCATGTCACGCGGATCGTGCCCGACGACCGTTGATCGTATGATCTAATGGGCAGGATAATCCCTATCTCTCTCTCTGGTCGGGGCCACCACCCTCTCTCTCTCTCTCTGTCGTCGGTTAGCTTCCACCCTCTATGTATGCGAAAGGGCGGTTACCCAGTACGCTAAAGTTTGGTTTTCTGCATTATTTTTCACGAGCTAAATTATAAACTCTTTTAGGCATTACTTTTCACGCAAAAAACGATAAACCATCACCGATTTGTTGTAGCCATTACTTTCCACGCAAAAAACGATAAACCATCACCGATTTGTTGTAGCCATTACTTTCCACGCAAAAAAATGATAAACCATCACCGATTTGTTGTAGCCAATACTTTTCACGCAAAAAAATGATAAACCATCACCGATTTGTTGTAGCCATTACTTTTCACGCAAAAAAATGATACACCATCACCCATTTCTTGTAGCCATTACTTTTCACGCAAAAAATGATAAACCATCACCGATTTTGTTGTAGCCATTACTTTTCACGCAAAAAAATGATACACCATCACCCATTTCTTGTACCCATTACTTTCAACGCAAAAAACGATAAACCATCACCGATTTTGTTGTAGCCATTACTTTTCACGCAAAAATATGATACACCATCACCCATTTCTTGTACCCATTACTTTCCACGCAAAAAACGATAAACCATCACCGATTTTGTTGTAGCCATTACTTTTCACGCAAAAAATGATAAACTATATCACGAAGTTCCATTTCCGTCAACATAGTCCGCATTAGTTTTTTTGTTGAGATATATACCCCCACAACGGTCGTCTCCTCCTTAATTTATTGTGTATAAACCCCCACAACGGTCATCTCCTCCTTATTTTATTGTGTAAACCCCTACAACGGTCATCTCTCCCTTATAAACACCCACACGGCCATCCCTTGTGTCAATAGGTTCTGCCTCTCTCTTCTTCGTTCACATACACTTTATCCATTGCCATGGCTTCCACGTCTCGGACGCGGACCGGAAGGGGAAGGGGAAGGGGAAGGGGAAGGGGAAGTGGATCATCATCATTGCCACCACCACCGTCAACACTGCCATTGATCATAGAGGAGTTCTTCATCGTCGTCTATGAAGACCCTTTGGTCAAGAAGGTACGTACGCGTTCCCACATATATGATGCATGTGATTAATTATGGGCATGTTCTAAAAAACCTTTAATTTCAAGGGTTCCCTAATTTCAAACGATCGGCGCTCGATCTCTTTGCAGGAACTCCCAAAAAAATTTGCGGACTATCTTGACGGCAAGGAGCCAGCTAAGGTGTATCTGCGAGCAGCTGACTGCGGTCCTCGTCTCTGGACCGTGGAGGTCCTATTTGACGGACAAGGCCGGATGTACCTCGACAAGGGCTGGGAGAAATTCGCCATCGCGCACGGTGTGGATTTCGGCTGGTTCGTACACTTCAAATATGAAGGCGATGATGTGCTCACAGTGAAGGTGTTCGACGGAACAATGTGCAGGAGGTACTACTACTCAGACGACGAAGATACTGACGATGAAAGCGACGACAACGTGAAGCCATGCATCCATCCCCTTTAGATAATTAAGGGGATTATGACCAAGAATATATATGTAGCTTCATATGCATCGATTTAGAGATCTAGCTATTTTCTATATATTATGCATGTAAAAAATAATATCGCATTTCCACTATTATTCGAGCACCACATCCTCCAAACGATGCCGATGCCGATGCCGATATCGGCATGGTCAGAACGGCTATGCTCGCCGCCACTGCTAGGTCAACGTCGGGATGCACAATGTTTAGCATAAGAGTCACTTTAGATTAAGCTGCGAAAATAGTCACCTGCCATGGGCTGAGGCGGCCCCTACAGAGCGGCTCTATATTATATTCTCTAAATAAAATAGACGACCACAGCGGTCATTGGCTGCGGAGGCCCCATAGAGCGGCAATATATAATTTTCTATAAATAAATAGACGACCCACTGGTCATTGGCTGCGGCAGCCCCATAGAGCGGCCTCATTTGTCATTGGCAGCACCGCGTATACAATCAGGAAATAAAACAGCCCACGCGTCAGCGGTAGATGGATCCACCCGTCAGCACGAGACGGTCAGCGAGGAACTGACCTCACGGTAACGGTAAGGCCTCTGACCTGACGGCAACCCGCGTCTTCGATGGGTTTCAAACTAGAGGGAGGGGAAAACTGAGGAAAAACTAACGAGCTGGGGAAAACTGAGTACAACTAACGAAGCAGGGGCACGAAAATAGAAATCCCTTTTTAAAAATATGGGGTGAAAAAAGGGATCTGTTAGACGGAATAGTTCGTGCGTGCCAATTTTTTTTTGATACAGGGCCTTGTACTCGCTCGATACGCGGCGAGCAAATAAGAGCATCTCCAACAGGCGCACTAAAAGTCGGCACGCTAAAAGAAAGTTGCCCGCCGGATACGGCATTTTGCGACGCGTGCTCGGGCGGAAAAAGTGGTCCTCCGCCGGATGCGCCATTATGCAGCGCGCGAGGCGACGCGAACGGCTAGTTTGATCGTTTTTGGTTCGAAACAAATCAAATAAAACACGACAATTTAACTGGAAATTACGAAATATATTAAAAGTTCGACAATACGACATTTTATTTAAACTATCTAAATCTACTCCGAGTCCCACTCGAAGTCCGACGAGTGGCTGCTCGGAGTAGTGTCGGATATCGGCGTAGTTGTCCACTCGAAGGAGGAGGAGGAGGAGGAGGAGGACGGGCTGTTCGTCGACGGCCCGACACCGTTTTTCTTCTCCTCCGCCCTCTTCGCCGCCTTCTCCGCCCTCTCGGCCTTCCTCGCCACCAACTCAGCCCGGCGCTTCTCGAGGTCCTTCTTCTTCTTCTTCTTCGCCGCCGCCTTCTGCTCCTCCTTTTGCGCGTAGAACGCCTCCATCGCGGCGACGTCCTCCGGTAACTGCCGCGCCCACTCGAGGCGGAGGCGCTCGTCCTGCTCCGCGATGCGGAGGCGCTGCTCGAGCTCACCGTTGCATCGTTGCTGCTCGCGCGTGGCGGCCGGCGATGGCGGCGCGAGCATCTCCGCCTGCTCCCGCGTCCACACGTCGTCGAAGTTCATAAGCCGGCGGGAGAGGCCGAGGCGCCAGGCGACGGCGTCGTAGGCGCGCGCCACCGCGTGCGCCGGGTCGAAGGTGCCGAGGCGAATGCGCTCCTCGCCGGAGCGGGTCTCAGTGTCGAAGAGTCTGCTCGGCCGCGCGCGAACGCCGCGGTAGCCGGAGGCGGAGCGGCGGCGCGGAGGCATGGTGTCGTCGGAGACGGAGCGGCGGCGCGGCGGCGTGGGAGGCAGAGCGGCGAGAGGAGGGAGGCGGAGGCGGAGTGACACGCGGAGGAACTGAACTTTCCGGACGGTTGGGTTCGCGCGGAATAGCGCAAAAGCGCGAACGCAATATTTTTTTTTAGCGTGGCCCCTTTTTCGCGCGTCCGCTGGAGGTTCGCGCGGGCAACTCAAACAAGCGGAACAAGCGGTTTCTTTTACTGCGGTTGCTCTAAGGGCATCTCCAGCGGCGCGACGCATTTCGGACACCCAAAATGTCCGCGGGCGTCCGTTTGCGTCGCGAGGCGGACGCGGAAATGGTCGCGTGTCCGTTTGCGTCTGGGGCTGGCTCCAGCGGGGCGACGCATTTTGGGCGCAGGCCAGAATTCAAAAAATAGAAGCACGCATAAACTTTTGCACCAAATTTTACAGCCGCAATTTGAGGGCTGAAACAAGTTCACCCCACTTTGCATATCGGACTGCGCAAAGTGGAGACCAAAAGGGGCACAACAAGGCCTGTGCAGCAATAAAAATGTCCAAAAGGAGGCCAAGGTGCTGGGCGCATGGCGCCGGCGATCAGGCGTCTCGCGCGCGGATTTCGGCGCGCCTCTTCATGAACCAGGCCCTGGTGTCGTCGTCGACGCTGCTCAAGTCGGCTAGCATGATCCTAGTGTCCTCCGCAAGGATCTTGGCCTTGGCGTCCATCCTCCTAGCCTCGGCGTCAAGCAATTTGGCCTCGGCGTCTGCCTTTTGGACCTCAATTACCTCTTTGGCGAGGTTGTGGTAGATGGCAGCTGCGGCCTCTTTTTCCAGACGCCTCTTCTCGTCCCTAGCAGCCAAGGCGGCACGATTGTCGGCCATCATCTTCTCCATGCTCATGGTGAACGCAAGGGCCTGCGCCTCCCGCTGTAGATCGGCCTTGGTAGCCTTGTGGCCTCGGGGACGAGGTGGAAGGGCTGGACGGCCTTGATCGTCGTCCTCGCCGTCGAGGTTGATCGCTGTCCCATTCCTCACAGCTTCGTTGTAGGCCGCATAGCTTGTCATCCACTTGTTGGCGTCCTTCAGCACGTTCCAGCAATGGACCATATGGAAGCCCTTCTTATGCGTCGCCCTGAACTTCTCCAAGGCGCGGGATACCTGCATTCATAGCCGCCAATGATGTACATACAATGATGCAAATAGTGTTGAATGATGATGGTTCTATCGTGTTTACCACTGTCATGACGCCAGCGCCGCTTACGGGGTTGTTAATAGCATGTTCGACCGCCGAGCAAAACTTGCTTGTCTCTTGCTTGATGTAGTTCCATCTTTTTCGGAGGGACTCTTCCGTCCGAGGGCTTGTGATATGGTAGGGCGGGTGCCTCCTGGTATCGTTGTACTGCTGCAAGACCTTGGCCCAATAGACCTTGCCCTTTTGTTGCGTGCCATTAATGCAATCATTGCTCGATGCAAGCCATGCTTCGCACAAGCACTTGTCCTCCTCGTCGACGAAGCCTTGTGTCCTGCGGCTCTCCCCCTTCTTCTTGGCAGGCTTTGTTGGCGCGTCGTCGAAGTCGTCCACGGACACGGGTGTTGGCTGCGTCTGCTGGGTGGCGAATAGGCGTGCGGTTTTGAAAGGATCGTATGCCGCACCTAGAGGGGGGTGAATAGGTTCTAACCAATTTTTAGTTCTTTTTCAATTTAGGCTTGACACAAAGGAAAATTCTCTAGATATGCAACTATGTGAATTTCCCTATATGACAAGGTTAACGACTAAGCAAGATATAGCAATACAATATAGAGGAGATAAAGGATAGAGGTAACCGAGAGTGGAGCACACGGAGACACGGAGTTGATTCCCGTAGTTCCCTTCCTTTGCAAGAAGGTACGTCTACGTTCGGAGGAGTGTGGTCGCTATGAAAGCCAGACCAACAGTCACGAAGACTTCACTCAGGTCTCCTGTGAGCAACGCCACGAAGGCCTAGCCCACTTCCACTAAGGGATTTCCTCGAGGCGGAAACCGGGCCTTTACAAAGTTCTTGGGGCACACATCCACAACCAAATTGGAGGCTCCCAAATCTGTAACAACACAACAATCAACAACAATACATCAACACAAATCAACTAGGGATCCAAAGAGGAACACTAGCAAGGGGGCCCTCAAACAAATGAGGGGGAAATGTAAATCGCTTCGGTGAGGATGTAGATCGGTGTCTTCTCCTTTGAATCTCCAAAGATCAAGAGCTTTGGTTGGGGGAGGAAGGAGATCTTGCAAATCTTGAGTTCTTGAGGTGGCTCTAATGGTGGTGAAGCTTGGCAGATTTTTGTGCAATGATTGAGCAACTTGTCCCTTTGGAGAAGAGAGCTATTTATATGATTGGAGCTCTCAGATCTGACCGTTTGGACGATTTTTAGTAACACCGGAAGTTCCGGCCAGGAGGGCTAGAAGTTCCGGCTGGCACCGGAGTACCGGCCAGGAGGGCCGGAACTTCCGCCAGGAAGATTCTTCATCAGGCTACCTGGTCAAAAAAGATTGGGGCGGAACTAGGGCGGAACTTCCGGTGACCGGAAGTTCCGGCCAAGTTCCGGAATTCCAGAAAAACCATACTGGACATACTGAGCCACATTTTCGACGTTTCCGGAACTTGCCCGAAAGTTGGGCGGAAGTTCCGCTAACCGGAACTTCCGGTTGATGTCCACAACTGGCGCGTGGTTGACGTGGGAGGTTTGATGGCAGTTGACGGGCTTGATGGAGTGTCTTGATTCGTCCCCGGCAACGGCGCCAGAAAATAGCTTGATGTCTACTCACGCTTCTTTTCCTATAGACAGTGTTGGGCCTCCAAGAGCAGAGGTTTGTAGAACAGCAGCAAGTTTTCCCTTAAGTGGATCACCCAAGGTTTATCGAACTCAGGGAGGAAGAGGTCAAAGATATCCCTCTCAAGCAACCCCGCAATCACGATACAAGAAGTCTCTTGTGTCCCCAACACACCTAATACACTTGTCATGTATAGGTGCACTAGTTCGGCGAAGAGATAGTAAAACACAGGTGGTATAGATGAATATGAGTGGTAATAACAATCTGAAATAAATATGGCAGCGAGTAAACATGCAACAGAACAGTAAGTAAGCGGTGTTTGCAGTATTGGAAACAAGGCCTAGGGATCATACTTTCACTAGTGGACACTCTCAACATTGATCGCATAATAAATAATAACTTCTCTCATTTGTGCTACATACACTCTTTTGTTGGATGACAAACACCAGTCGTTGTGTAGGGCTACAAGAGCTCCCTCAATGCCGGAGGTAACAAGCTCCACAACATTCGATGTTCATATTTAAATAACCTTAGAGCATAATAGATCTTTGCAAAATAAACCAAGAACTAACATAGCATACACACTGTCAACATTACACTATGAAAGGAGGAATAGATCACATCATTACTATCATAATGATAATTAACTCCACAACCTACAAGAGATCATGATCATAGCCTACGACAAGAACCACATGATGCACACACTGGCACCTTTACACCATGCAGGAGGAATAGACTACTTTAATAACATCACATGAGTAGTACATAGACTAGTAGCGATACAAAGCTCATATGAATCTCAATCATGTAAGGCAACTCATGAGATCATTGTATTGAAGTACATAGGAGAGAGATTAACCACATAGCTACCGGTACAGCCCTTAGCCTCGATGGAGAACTACTCCTCCTCATGGGAGACAGCAGCGGTGATGAAGATGGCGGTGGTGTCGATGGAGGAGCCTTCCGGGGCACTTCCCCGTCCCGGCGGCGTGCCGGAACAGAGACTCCTGTCCCCCAGATCTTGGCTTCGCGATGGCGGCGGCTCTGGAAGCTTTCTCGTACCGTGGCTTATTCCCCTCGAGGTTTTAGGTCAAGGAGACTTTATAGGCGAAAGGGCGGCCTCGGAGGGGACCTGGGGCCACCAGACCATAGGGGCGCGCCTGTGCCCCGGCCGTGCTGGGTGGTGGGCCCCCGGCTCGTCTCCGACTCTTCTTTGATGTTCGAAGCTCCCGGGAAAAATAAGATCTTGGGCGTTGATTTCATTCAATTCCGAGAATATTTCCTTACTAGGATTTCTGAAACCAAAAACAGCAGAAACAGAACGCACTTCGGCATCTCGTCAATAGATTAGTTCCGGAAAACGCATCAAAACGATATAAAGTGTGAACAAAACATATATGTATTGTCATAAAACAAGCATGGAACATCAGAAATTATAGATACGTTGGAGACGTATCAGCATCCCCAAGCTTAGTTCCTACTCGCCCTCGAGTAGGTAAACGATAACACAAATAATTTCTGAAGTGACATGCTACCATCATAATCTTGATCAACATTATTGTAAAGCATATGAGATGAATGGAGTGATCTGAAGCATTAGATTGCTAACAAAAGATAATGACTAAACAAATGAATCATATAGCAAAACTTTTCATGAATAGTACTTTCAAGACAAGCATCAATAAGACTTGCATAAGAGTTAGCTCATAAGAAATAAATTCAAAGTAAAAGCATTGAAGCAACACAAAGGAAGATATAAGTTTCAGCAGTTGCTTTCAACTTTCAACATGCATATCTCATGGATAATTGTCAACATGGAGTAATATGATGAATGCAAATAAGCAAGTATGTAAGAATCAATGCACAGCTTGACACAAGTGTTTGCTTCTAAGATGGAAGGAAATGGGTAAACTGACTCAACAATAAAGTAAAAGATAGGCCCTTCAGAGGGAAGCAGGGATTAAATCATGTGCTAGAGCTTTTCAAGTTTTGAAATCATATAGAGAGCATAAAAGTAAAATTTTGAGAGGTGTTTGTTGTTTTCAACGAATGGTAATGGGTACTCTAACTACCTTATCAACCAGACTTTCAAGAGCGGCTCCCATGAAGGACGTTATCTCTACCAGCAAGGTAGATCATCCCTCTTCTCTTTTGTTTACACATGTACTTTAGTTTTATTTATTAGATGACACTCCCCCAACCTTTGCTTACACAAGCCATGGCTAACCGAATCCTCGGGTGCCTTCCAACATTCACATACCATGGAGGAGTGTCTATTTGCAAATTTAAGTTGCTTACTGATAGATCAGAGCAAAACATGTGAAGAGAATTATTAATGCAAGTTAATTAATTGGGGCTGGGAACCCCATTGCCAGCTCTTTTTGCAAAATTATTGGATAAGCGGATGAGCCACTAGTCCATTTTGAAAGTCTGTCAGAAGTAAATGACAAGATCGAAAGATAAAACACCACATACTTCCTCATGAGCTATAAAACATTGATACAAATAAAAGATAATAATTTTTGAATTGTTTAAAGGTAGCACATGAAGTATTTACTTGGAATGGCAGAAAATACCACATAGTAGGTAGTTATGGTGGACACAAATGGCATAGGTTTTGGCTCAAGGTTTTGGATGCACGAGAAGCATTTCCTCTCAGTACAAGGCTTTGGCTAGCAAGGTTGTTTGAAGCAAACACAAGTATGAACCGGTACAGCAAAACTTACATAAGAACATATTGCAAGCATTATAAGACTCTACACTGTCTTCCTTGTTGCTCAAACACTTTAACCAGAAAATATCTAGACCTTAGAGGGACCAATCATGCAAACCAAATTTCAACAAGCTCTACAGTAGTTCTCCACTATTAGATTTAAACTACATGATGCAAGAGCTTAAACATGATCTATGAGAGCTCAAAACAATTGCCAAGTATCAAATTATTCAAGACCATATGAAGCATTTTCTGATTCCAACCAAATAGCAACAAGTGAAGCGATCAACTTTCGCCCTTGAACATTAAAATAAAAAATGAAGAACACTAGTGTTCATATGAAAAAGCGGAGCGTGTCTCTCTCCCACACATGAGCATGAATTTATTCAGAGAATGAAAATAACAAAACGAAAATAAAAGCACAGACTCTCCAAGTAAAGTACATAAGATGTGACGGAATAAAAATATAGTTTCACTAGAAGTGACATGATAAGTTGTCGATGAAGAAGGGGATGCCTTGGACATCCCCAAGCTTAGATGCTTGAGTCTTCTTAAAATATGCAGGGATGAACCACCGGCGCATCCCCAAGCTTAGACCTTTCACTCTTCTTGATCATAGTATATCATCCTTTTCTATTGACCCTTGAAAACTTCCTCCACACCAAACTTCAAGCAAACTCATTAGAGGGTTAGTGCATAATAAAAATTCACATGTTCAGAGGTGACACAATCATTCTTAACACTTCTGGACATTGCACAAAGCTTCTGAAAGTTAATGGAACAAAGAAACTCATTCAACATAGCAAAAGCGGCAATGCGAAATAAAAGGCAGAATCTGTCAAAAACAGAACAGTCTGTAAAGACGAATTTTGCAGGGGCACTTAACTTACTCAAACGGAAAAACTCAAAACTAATGAAAGTTGCGTACATATCTGAGGATCACGCACGTAAATTTTCAGATTTTTCTGAGTTACCTACAGAGACTTCTGCGCAAATTCGTGACAGACAGCAAATCTGTTTCTGCGCAGTAATCCAAATCTAGTATCAACTTTACCATAGAGATTTTACTTGGCACAAAAACATGATAAGGAGAGGTTGCTACAGTAGTAAACAACTTCCAAGACTCAAATATAAAACAAAAGTGCTGTAGTAAAATAAACACATGGGTTATCTCCCAAGAAGTTCTTTCTTTATAGCCATTAAGATGGGCTCAGTAATTTTAATGATACTCTCGCAAGAAAGAAGAGTTGAAGCAAAAGAGAACATCAAAAAGAAAATTTAAAACACATTTAAGCCTAACCCACTTCCTATGAAAAGGAATCTTGTACACAAATAAATTCATGAAGAACAAAGTGGCAAGCATAGAAAAGCAACACAAGTGCAATTTCAAGATTCTCAACATAAAGAGGGGAAACTTAATATTATTAAGATGCATATAACCATGTTTCCCTCTCTCATAATAACTTTCAGTAGCATCATGAACAAACTCAACAATATAACTATCACATAAAACATTCTTGTCATGAGCCACATACATAAAATTATTACTCTCCACATAAGCATAATCAATTTTATTAGTTGTAGTGGGAGAAAATTCAACAAAGTAGCTATCATTATTATTCTCATCAAGTGTAGGAGGCATAGTATAATCATAATAAAATTTACTCTCCATAGTAGGCGGCACCAAAAGACCACTATCATTATAATCATCATAAATTGGAGGCAAAGTATCATCAAAGAAAAATTTCTCCTCAATGCTTGGGGGACTAAAAATATCATGCTCATCAAAACCAGCTTTCCAAGCTTAGAATTTTCCATATCATTAGCAACAATGGTGTTCAAAGCGTTCATACTAATATCATTGCTACTAGCATGCAAATAAGATTCCATAGGTTTTTTAATTTTCGCAGCAAACAATCCATGTCTTAACTCAGGAAATAGAATAAGAAGCTCATTGTTACTTTCCATTATGCCTAATTAGTGTAAACAAGAAACCAAAAGATGCAATTGCAGGATCTAAAGGAAATACCTTCGAGCACTTACAACGGCAACAGAAAATAACTTAGTTACCTGGGACCGGAGTATGAGTGCCTTTTACCTTTCCTCCCCGCAACGGCGCCGAAAATAGCTTGCTGTCCACAACTGGCGCGTGGTTGACGTGGGAGGTTTGATGGCGGTTGACGGGCTTGATGGAGTGTCTTGATTCGTCCCCGGCAACGGCGCCAGAAAATAGCTTGATGTCTACTCACGCTTCTTTTCCCGTAGACAGTGTTGGGCCTCCAAGAGCAGAGGTTTGTAGAACAGCAGCAAGTTTTCCCTTAAGTGGATCACCCAAGGTTTATCGAACTCAGGGAGGAAGAGGTCAAAGATATCCCTCTCAAGCAACCCTGCAATCACGATACAAGAAGTCTCTTATGTCCCCAACACACCTAATACACTTGTCGATGTATAGGTGCACTAGTTCGGCGAAGAGATAGTAAAACACAGGTGGTATAGATGAATATGAGTGGTAATAACAATCTAAAATAAATATGGCAGCGAGTAAACATGCAGTAGAACAGTAAGTAAGCGGTGTTTGCAGTATTGGAAACAAGGCCTAGGGATCATACTTTCACTAGTGGACACTCTCAACATTGATCGCATAATAAATAATAACTTCTCTCATTTGTGCTACATACACTCTTTTGTTGGATGACAAACACCAGTCGTTGTGTATGGCTACAAGAGCTCCCTCAATGCCGGAGTTAACAAGCTCCACAACATTCGATGTTCATATTTAAATAACCTTAGAGCATAATAGATCTTTGCAAAATAAACCAAGAACTAACATAGCATACACACTATCCACATTACACTATGAAAGGAGGAATAGATCACATCAATACTATCATAATGATAATTAACTCCACAACCTACAAGAGATCATGATCATAGCCTACGACAAGAACCACATGATGCACACACTGGCACCTTTACACCATGCAGGAGGAATAGACTACTTCAATAACATCACATGAGTAGCACATAGACTAGTAGCGATACAAAGTTCATATGAATCTCAATCATGTAAGGCAGCTCATGAGATCATTGTATTGAAGTACATAGGAGAGAGATTAACCACATAGCTACCGGTACAGCCCTTAGCCTCGATGGAGAACTACTCCCTCCTCATGGGAGACAGCAGCGGTGATGAAGATGGCGGTGGTGTCGATGGAGGAGCCTTCCGGGGCACTTCCCCGTCCCGCGGCATGCCGGAACAGAGACTCCTGTCCCCCGATCTTGGCTTCGCGATGGCGGCGGCTCTGGAAGCTTTCTCGTACCGTGGCTTATTCGTCTCGAGGTTTTAGGTCAGGGAGACTTTATAGGCGAAAGGGCGGCCTCGGAGGGGACCTGGGGGCCACCAGACCATAGGGGGGCGCGCCCAGGCCCCTGGCCGCGCCGCCTGGTGGTGTGGCCCCCCTGGCTCGTCTCCGACTCTTCTTTGATGTTCTGGAAGCTCGGGAAAAATAAGATCTTGGGCGTTGATTTCGTCCAATTCCGAGAATATTTCCTTACTAGGATTTCTGAAACCAAAAACAGCACAAAACAGGAACTGGCACTTCGGCATCTCGTCAATAGGTTAGTTTCGGAAAACGCATCAAAACGATATAAAGTGTGAACAAAACATATAGGTATTGTCATAAAACAAGCATGGAACATCAGAAATTATAGATACGTTGGAGACGTATCACCGGCCAACTGCACCGGAACTTCCGGCCAGCTTTTCGAAACTTCAACTGAGAGGTGCGCTGAGGGTCTTCTGAGTGGAGAAACAGGGCGGAAGTTCCGCGGGGCCGGAACTTCCGCCAGAAAAAACCTTCGAAGCTTCAGAATACATACCATGCCACCGGCCAACTATATATTTTGAAATCTTGTACCTGTCAACACCAACACACATAAATATATACCTAGTGTTGACATCAAACACACAAAACCCAAAAGGGCGGGAAATGTTCTTTCAATCTCCCCCTTTTTGGTTTTTGATGACAACACATGTTACACTGGGGAGATATAAGCATGATGATTGCTAAAGTTAGCCAATTGCCTTCTTGTGGAAACTCTTCCTCTTACATCACTTAGGACCTTGTCATGAGTGTGTCCAAGAATTTCCAAGTTCCTATCTCTTCTTGCTAGACGATGGGCCTCGATCTCCTCCTTGGTTCTTCTTGGCCTTGGAGGTTTCACTTGATCAACTTGATCATTTGGGTCCCCGTCTTGACCTTCAATTGGAGCTTCCTCAATTTCTTGAGAATGCTCAACCTCATGTGCTTGATCTTGGACAATATTTGGTGAAGTGCAAACATCGAATGGAAACTCATCGGAGCCATCATGAATCCTTGATTGATCTTGTCCTTGATCTTGTACATGAGAGGGAGGGTTTTCTTCTTGTTCTTGGGTTGGTGCATCATTAGCTTCAAGAGATGGGGTTTGTTGATGTTGAGAAGATGAGGGCTCCACCGTGGTAGAGCATAGTCCTTCCCGAGACGCCACACCGTGTCCCTCAATGGGGCGGAAAAATCCCACACCCATTCTTACTATGGCATCTTGAGGTATTTCATCACCTGCACATACATCAACTTGCCCCACTTGGGAGCCATCATTTTCTTCGAACTTCACACTACAAGATTCAATGATAATCCCGGAGGATACATCAAAGACTCTATAAGTGTGAGATTCGGCACCGTAACCAACAAATATACCCTCCAAAGCTTTAGGAGCAAATTTAGACAAACAAACTCCTTTGATTTTGTAGAAACACTTACAACCGAACACCTTGAAGTATGAGATATTAGGCTTGTTGCCGGTGAGTATTTCATATGGAGTCTTGTTCAATCCCTTGCGGAGATAGAGCCGGTTAGAAGAGTGGCAAGCGGTGGAGATGGCTTCGGCCCAAAAATTATAGCGGGATTTATACTCCACCATCATAGATCTTGCCATATCCATAAGAGTCCGGTTCTTCCTCTCCGCAACACCATTTTGTTGAGGGGTGTAAGCAGCGGAATATTGATGATGAATCCCCTCATCACTAAGAAAATCATTGAGTGTATAGTTCTTGAACTCGGAGCCGTTGTCACTTCTTATTGCCATAATGAGGAGGTTGTGTTGGCGTTGCACCTCGGTAGCAAAATCAATGAATATTTGTTGAGTCTCATCTTTCGTCTTGAGAAAGTAGACCCAAGTGTATCTTGAGTAGTCATCAACAATTACCAAGCAATGTTTCTTCGCACCAAGACTTGCATGAGTAACGGGACCAAAGAGATCCACATGAAGGAGCTCCAAGATCCTCTTGGAAGAGATGATAGTCTTGCTTGGATGCGGAGAGTCATGCATTTTGCCTTCAACACAAGCCCTACAAACACGATCTTTGGCAAAAGAAACATTTTCCATTAGTCCCACAATATGGTTCCCCTTGTGAAGACTTTGCAAAGTTCTCATGTTGACATGGGCTAGGCGGCGATGCCACAACCAACCCACATCCGCCTTTCCGAATAGGCACATCGCACTTGAAGTGGTGGTCCCCAAAAAGTCCACCACATACAAGTTATGTTCGCGATACCCAACGAAAGCGACTTTTAGAGTCTTGCTCCACAAGAGGACCACAATATCTTTATCAATAAAGACGGCGAAACCCATCTTGCCAAGGGCGGAAACGGAAAGAAAATTGTAACCAAGGGTTTTGACAAGCATGACATCCACAAGTGTTATGTTGTGTGCAACCACAACCTTGCCAAAACCCAATACCTCGGATGTAGAATTATCGCCAAAGGAGACGGTGATATTGTTTATGTTGGGCCTCAACTCCTTGACGAGGTTCTTGCCGCCGGTCATATGACTTGTACATCCACTATCAAGTACCCATTTTGAACCTCCGGCGGCATAGTCCTACATGAGATCAATTCTTGGATTTAGGTACCCATTTCTCAATGGGTCCTCTTTTGTTAGCAACAAGGGTCTTTGGGACCCAAATAGACCAAGCAACATAACCATCATATGGGCCAACATATTTATCATAAACATCACCATAATAATCTTTAAATAGAACATAGTGAGGGTTAGCATTTCCCGCATCATCATCATTAATGGTGTTGCCCTTAGGGGCTTCACCATTGGTGATAGCTTTCTTCTTCTCTTGTGCGGGCTTGGCCTTTTGCTTGTTTGCCTTCTTTGCCTTGGCAATATAACCTAGGCCCTCCTTCCCATTGTTTGATCTTTGCTTACTCAAAAGATCATCCAAAGAAAGTTTACTTTGGGGAGAGGAGGCCTTAGCAAGTTCATCCTTCAACCTAGCATTTTCCTCAATAATATTTGCATGATCACATGAAGGGGTAGAGGAACTAGGCACATCATATGAAGCAAGCCTAATTTGAAGTTGCTCATTTGACTTGGATAGGAGAGTGTATTCACTCTTCAAAGCTTTGTGAGCTTTGTCTAGTTCATCTAGATCCTTCACAAGTTTCTCATGATCAACACCAAATTGGGCCTTTTCCTTTTTAAGCACTTTAGTCTTAGCCCTAGCAAGATCTCTAGCTTTAGTGAGCTTGTTAATTTTATCTTGAGGCTCTTCAAGATTTTCTAGCCTCTCCTCAAGAGAAGCTATAGTTTCTTGACTTTCCTCAAGAGCATTTTTAAGAGCATGGATTTCAAGAGAGTCTTCTCTCTCTATTTGACCTTTTTTCTCAAGAGTATCATTTTGTTGAGCTAAACGGGCCATGAGATTTGAAACATGCTTTTTAGTGTTACTG
The DNA here is from genome assembly GCA_030979885.1 of Lolium multiflorum. Classification (NCBI taxonomy): domain Eukaryota; kingdom Viridiplantae; phylum Streptophyta; class Magnoliopsida; order Poales; family Poaceae; genus Lolium; species Lolium multiflorum. Next base: position 127,998 of record JAUUTY010000350.1, read on the forward strand.
TAACATCCCAAATTTCAATAAAAAGAAAAGAAGCAGAATTCCAGGGATCAAAATTTCAAACCAACAAAAACTTTTCTTTTGCATATAGTACCCTGCCTAGGACTTGTGCATTTGAGTGATATGCCATGATGATAGTTAATATGTGTTTATGCTATGCTCTAAAACCCTAAGGTGATCATGTGAAGATCACCAAACAAATAAATCAAAAAGAGAAAGAAATCAAATAAAAGAAAAACCCTAAAACCCTCACATATGCTCTATGGCATTTTTATAAATTTTGACCCTAGACCAATTTGGTCTTCACCATTAAGTGAATAATGTTACCAAACACTTATTACAACTTTTGGAATCAAAGAATCACAAATTAAATGGAATTCAAGTACAAAACTTGCTCACATAGAATAAGGGTCAAATCTGCCCATTATAATCTGGTCACTACTTTGAGCCATTGCCATTCAATCTTCTCAAACCAAATCTTGCTAACTCTTTGCACCATTTCAAAGTCAACATCAAGGTGAACAATTTCTGTAAAGATCCCCATGCCAAAATCATTCTTGATCATGAGCTATGCTCATCCAAAGTCTCAACTTTTTAACATATTCAACAATCTCCCCTTAGCCAATTTTGCAAATTCTTGAATTCTACAATTCCACCACCACCTCTAATCATCTCTGGTCAAATACAACTTATCTAAACACACACTTTTCAAATTGTTCAACCATTTGAATTAAATCAAATTTGGACAAATTCATTATTTTTCAAATATGGCACTATTACACACTATTCCAAATAGTGATCTAACCTAACCCTAACTACTCCACTAGCTCCCTACTGGTTCCCCTGCCCCCTCTAAACCATCAAGGCCAAATAGGAACCCTAGAGAGAGGAGGAGCAAGGCTAGGACATGGCCATGCCGGCCATGCCACCACCCCGACGCACCTCCCCTCTTCCCCTTCATCGCCGCCACTGGCCCTGGTGCCACAGCACGCCACCTCGCTCTCCTACGACGCCCTAGCCTCGCCACCGCCTCGGACATCGACGACAGCAGCCGGCGATCGCGCGCCCAGATCGGCACGGCCATGCCGCTCGCGTCGCAGGTGTGCGCCGTGGACGCGCACTGGCCACGTGCAACGCCACCGCCTCGAGCCCTCCCTGGACCCCCTGTGAGCGCGTCGAGCACCTGCGTGACACCGCGACGCCGCCAGACACGCGCGCAGCACCGACCCCTGCCCGCCGCCGCCGGAGACGGGCGAGGAACACCGCCACGGCCACCGCCAGACACGCAAGCAAGGCGAGCTCACCAGACGTCGCCCGACCGTGCTGTCGCCACCCAGAGGACCACCATGACGCTGTGAACACCGCCGTACCCCTGCCTAGCTCGCTAGACCGCCGGAGCCGCCGCGCGCATGTCGCCACCCTCACGGCACCACAGCACCCTCGCCCATCTATAAAAGGGGAGCTCCCCGAGCTCAACCCAGCACACCACCACCTTCTCCTCCCCTCTCTGCTTCTCCACGACCTCGCCACACCACCAATCGACGCCGGAGCAGCCCCAATCGCTCGATCGGAGCCGCGGAAGCTCTGCAGCAATCGCCGGCGAACCAGTCCACCTCAGGCGACGCCACCGGTACCTGGAGCTTCGCCGTCGTCCACATCTACCCCGAGCACACTGCCATCCCTCGCTGGAGCTCTGGTTAGCCCTCCGACCCCCTACCTGAGCCGCCGGCGAGCCTCGCTCTCGTCGTCGACGACGACGAGCGTGAGCCGTTGGATCGTGTTCTGATCCAACGCGCCACAGCCCTCGTACCGTTTCGGGTGTAAACACCCGCTGACGGGTGGCCCCCGCTGTCAGGCAGCCCGCGCGTCACTGGACCGTGGCTGGGCTGGTTTGGGCCGTTTCATTTGAATCTGGCCCAGTTAGTTTTTCCCGCCGGCCTTTTCATTCAAATTGGATTTAAACAAAATCAAATAATTCCAATACTGCCTCCACTTTGAAAATCAATAGATTCAAATTGGCTCAACCAAATTTAATGAACTTTATATTGTTGGAAAGCTAGGGAAATTGTCTACAACATGCCACTAGTCCCATGACCAGATTTCTTGTAGAATTAATTTGATAGAAATAACAAGGCAGGGACTTTTCCCTATTCAAATAATTATTAAAAATCAAACAAAATATATATTAAGTTAATTCCAACTCTAATAGATCACATTTGACTTACACTAATTGATTATGCAATAAAATGGTGTGGTCACTTTGCATGATCATGCCCTAGTTTAATTAATGGATAATATAGCTAGTTTAACTAGTTGATATTGTCCAAAACTATTAAAGTAAATTATGTGGAGTCTTATACTTCATTTAAACTTGTCTCACATGAATTCATGGGATGTTTGGACCCCTGGTCCAAACTCTCTTATATGAATTACTTGAGATTTAAATCATTTGTAGTGTTATTAAATGATACGAGGTGATCTACCTCATTTAAATTATTTTCACAAATGATGATGATGAACATTTGACTTAGGTCAATAGGAGTTCATACATGATTGTTTGAGAAATTAAATCTTAAGAAGATTTCAATGAGAGGAAATTATTCCTCAAGAACCCTATGGAGACTATCATTTACATATTAAATACAAAGAAGTAAAATCTCCTCAAACACCACCACCCTTGCACTCTAATTAGATTACTTGTGTGCATAGAATAGTTTGTGTGTTTATATGTGATGTATGGAATAGCCATTGAATTAGTGAGTAATTATACTCGTATTCCAATTTAGACGCTAGCACCGGAGAGTACGCCGAAGAAGAAGGTTGTTACCAAGAGGAGGAGGAGGAACAGTTTGAGAACTACCAAGGCAAGCTAATATTCTTGCCAAGTGCAAAGTTCTACCAAGAACAAGGCACTCTCATCTTTTCTTATGAATCATGAACCTATCCCCAGTTTTACTACAAGCTTTACTTGCAAGCTTTATTGCTTTGGTTTATCAAAGTACTTTTTGATTCATGATTCAATGGGGTTAATGTTAGATTAGTACAAGAATATCCAACTTAGCCTAACTAGCATTCCAAGTAGTTAGCACCCTTCATGAGTAGATGCTAGTGCTAATATTAAAACATGACTACTCTAGATGGGAACATGTGACTTGAATTGAATTTGAAAACTTTGGAATGATAATGCATTCCATTGAATGAATTTTGAAGGTGAATATGACCAAGAGAAGATAGTGATTTTTGATTAAAAACTAATATTGGTTTGAATGCGATACCTTTCCAATTCATAAGTACCCCCACAATACCTGATTATGGGTAAGGGCTTAACTAGAAGTTTATGTACTTTAGTATGGGTTCCCTCTGAACACACATCATAGGGGTTATGCCGAGGCTGCCTCCGTTGTTGATGAATGATGTGAAGTGAGGTGAATTGTACGGCCAAGCCCTGTGCAGTTCCCAGGTTGACAGTTGGTCTTCACTGGGAGGCCAAGCTCATGGGGAGAGGTGCTCATACTAGAGTTTGTAAATGAAAGGTTATGGTTGATGATCCGTGTACTGTGTTACGATGATTCGGGGTTATCCCGACGGATGAAATCAAATGTTGTGGCACAAGTGTGCAACCTCTGCAAGTGTAAACCTATTCGAATAGCCGTGTCCACGGTTACGGACAGTTGGAAAGGCCATACAGTTTCCAGTGTTAGAATCTCAAAAATGTTGATGGTGAATGGTGACTTGGGTTTTGAATCACAACCATGTGGTGGGAATGACACTAATGTTCCCACTTGAGTTAGTTAGCACATGACTAAGTCTTTATAAAATACTTGTGAACCAAAACTGGCTTTATGCAAATGAACTAGAGCTTAGCCCATTACTAAAATTTGTTAGCACTTACATTAGTATTAGTTTGCGAGTACTTAAAGTACTCACGGCTGTGTCCCTGGCTATTCAAATGGCCAGACTATGAAGAGGAGCAGCAGTACGAGGAGGACGGTCAGCAGGACGTCTACCACAACTAGGAGTCTGCTGACGTCAAGCGTTGGCCTGTGGACTATAGAGTCCCTTTATCTTTACGCTTCCGCTATGAACTTGTGTTGTTCGTTGACCAGTTCGTTGATCAATCGATCAACTATTTGTGTAATATGGATCATGTGATTCCAAATTGTAAGACTTTATGGCTTGTAATAAATGATGACTGTGATACTTAACTATTATGCCTCGCAACAACAATATTCCTGGGATTGCGATGTATGACATAATAGGCATCCGGACTTAAAAACCCGGGTGTTGACAAGTTGGTATCAGAGCCATTGTTTGACCTTAGGAGACCCTAGTTTAGAATGGACGTGCTGATAAAATTAGTTTCACAAAACAAAGGAAATGAATACTTGCAAAAACTTATACCCCTCTTTTCCTTGAGATCTTTCAAAAATGATATGCCATGCTTTCTTTATAATAAGTACTTAAAATTTTGCCACACCTGCTCACTCTCTAACTTACTCATCCATTCCCTTTCAGATGGAGCCGACCAACGTGAAGTTTTACCAGCTCGGGAACGGCGGAGATTTGATCTTCGAGAGGGACCTTGACCGCCTTTCGGACTCCCTTGGTCGCCCCCACCCCGAGTTTCACGGAGTCGAGGTCAACGACCAGCACGGAGGGGAGCTTCAGTGGATTATCACCGCTGACTTGAGGGGCAAGGTGGAGCCTCCCACTTCTGAGAGGATCCTCTTTACCTTCAGGGAAAGCAGCTGGCTGGACGGACTCGCTCGTGCCCTTCAGGAGGGACTTGCGCGTCTGTGCGGACAGAACGTGGTAGCTGTGCTTGCGTCTCGCTTTTCTCACCATGCAAGGCGTGATGCCTTTGGAGTACCCATGCAGATACAGATGCACCCCCAGCTGAGGCACCATGTGGACCATCTGGACTACATGCTGTATCAGACCCAGAAGGAGCTGGATAACTCCCGTGGTTATGCGAACCAGACTCACTTTGCACTGACTCAGCATGGTGAAGCCATCAAGATGCTCAACAAGGACCGCAAGTCACTCCGCCTGCAGCGTGCCAAGAAGGATGCTACTATAGTGCGCCTTCGCGCCAAGATAGCAGCCTTAGAGATCACGGTCAAGGCCCAGGAGGACCTTGAGGAGGACGATGGAGGCATCGACCTTCAGGGAGGAGGAGCCTTCCTGAGTGACGACGACGACTTCGAGGAGGAGGAGGAGGACCCCGAGGAGCCGGACTACGAGTTCCTTGAGGCCGCAGAGGATGGGATCATCCCCATCGATGTGGACGTCGATGTTGAGGAGTAGTTGCACTAGACCACTGATGTAGGTGTGACTTGTACCCCGTCCCTTGTATCGTAGCATGAAGGGTTCTTAAAACCCTGGGTATGAGTATGTATCCGGTTCCTTGTATCGTAGAAGGAGGAAAAGGGTTCTTAAAACCCTGGTTGTGTTAGCATGTAATCTGTGATGCATGAATGAATGAATGTTGTGTGTTATCATCAAAAAAGTTTACAAGTTTTAAAGGTTTTTCAAAACTTACCCAAACAAGACATAGAAATTCCCCCTTATCTCATAATATGTCTACATGTTCAGATGGCTCGTCCGAATCGCAATACGAACCCGGATGCAATGATGCAACTGCTGCAGACCCTGATGGCAGACAGGGAGACTGACAGAGCTGAACGCCAAGCCAACATAGCAGCATTGCAGCAGCTGGCCAACAACAACTTTGGCCATGGCAACCATGATCACCCTGGGTCCAAACTCAAGAACTTCCAGAACACAAACCCCCCTGTTTTCAGCAAGACTGAAGAGCCATTAGATGCAGACGACTGGCTGCAAACCATGGAGAATAACCTTGAAGTGGCTGGAGTAGAAGCCAATGAGAAAGTGCTGTTTGCCACGCACTACTTAGCCGGACCAGCTAGAGCCTGGTGGACCAGCACCCGTGCCATGAACGGAGGCCAAGTCATGACTTGGGCAGATTTCAAGCTCAAGTTCAGCAAGTACCATGTGCCCCCGGGTCTTATCAAAAAGATGAGGGATGAGTTCCGTGAACTCAAACAAGGCAGGATGACGGTGGTAGAATACCGCGACAGGTTCCTTACCCTGTCAAGGTACGCCCCGATGAGACTGACACCACCGAGAAGAGGCAGGAGAGATTCCTAAACGGACTGCATGATGAGATGCAGACTGTCCTGGTTAACATTCCATTCGCCGACCTAGAAGCCCTAGTGGACTCTGCCATCCAGATGGAAGGCAAACTCAACCAAGCCAATGAGAACCGCAAACGCCGTATGATGCACCAGAGTGGGCCCAGCAATGCCCCTAAGTATCGCCCCAGCTCAAGCGGAGGTTTCACTCCTAGAAACAACAGCAAACCCCAGATGCAGACTTCACGCCCGGGTTTTCAGAACCGGAGTGGAGGAAACCCCAGGCCAGGAGGCCACCACAACAACAACCACAACTACCAGAACAACACCAACAACTTCAACCGCGCCCCAATGCGAGCCCCCAACACCAACAACCACAACACCAACACCACGCCAAGGACTGGGAGCAACGCCATTCCCGTTGCGACCAAGGACAAGGCCACCATCACTTGTTATGAGTGCGGTGTAGTGGGGCACTACTCCAACGAGTGTCCCAAGAGACTCGCCAAACTCGCAGGCAACACCGTAGCACCTGCTCAGCAGCAACGCCGTGTCTCCACCGGCAAAAAGTTCGCACCCAACAACCCCAATAACCGCAGTGGCTGTCTCTTCCACATGAATGCTGAGGAAGCCCAGGAAGCACCAGATGTTGTACTGGGTATGTTTTCTGTTAATTCAGTACTTGCCAGAGTGTTGTTTGATTCTGGAGCATCTCATTCTTTTGTCACCGAAGATTTTGCATCCACAAGTAAAATTCAACCTATCAGCTTGAAACATGTTATGATAGTGCAAATTCCCGGATCCACCACCAAAGCCCGAAAATTTTGCAAAAATGTACCCATCAAAATCCATGCAGTAGACTTCTATGCCAACCTGATTATTCTGGGAACCAAAGGTTTGGAAGTGGTACTAGGAATGGACTGGATGTCAAAACACCATGGATTGATTGACTGTGCCAAGAAAGCCATCACCATGACTAGCAGCACCGGTATCCTAGTAGAGCATATCTCTGAAAGATTACCCCGAAAATTTACCTGCAACCAAGGTGTAGACAAGCCAACTCTGGATCAAATTAGGGTCGTCTGTCGATACCCTGATGTGTTTCCCGAGGGTCTACCCGGTATGCCCCCAGATCGGGATATCGAATTTATCATTGAGTTAATCCCTGGAACCGGACCTATAGCCCAGAGAGCCTATAGCATGAACCCGGCAGAGCTAGTGGACCTGAAGAAACAACTGGATGAACTTTTAGCCAAAGGTCTGATCCGACCAAGTGCGTCGCCTTGGAGATCCCCAGTCTTGTTTGTGGACAAGAAAGACGGTGCCAGTCGTTTATGTACGGACTATCGTAAGCTTAACGATGTCACCATCAAAAACAAATATCCCTTGCCAAAGATAGAAGACCTGTTTGATCAGTTGACCGGTGCCACTGTGTTCTCTAAAATTGATCTTAGGACTGGTTATCATCAGCTGAAGATCCGTGCAACGGATATCCCAAAGACTGCCTTCACCACCAGATATGGATTGTATGAGTACAATGTCATGTCATTTGGATTGACCAATGCCCCAGCTTATTTCATGAACCTCATGAATAAGATCTTCATGAACTTTTTGGATAAGTTTGTCGTTGTTTTCATCGATGACATCCTTATCTATTCCAAAACCGAAGAGGAACATGAGCAACATTTGGAGATCATCCTAGAAACCCTTAGACAGCACAAGTTGTATGCTAAGTTCAGCAAGTGCGAGTTTTGGTTGAAGGAAGTAGGATTCCTGGGACATATCTTGTCTGCAGGAGGAATAGCTGTAGATCCCGCCAAGATCAAAACAGTGCAAGAATGGAAAGCCCCAACCACTCAGACTGAGGTCCGTGCCTTTCTCGGATTGGCCGGATACTACCGTAGGTTTGTTGAAGGATTTTCCAGCATAGCCCGACCCATGACCCAACTGTTGAAGAAAGACAAGAAGTTCGAATGGACGGAGAAGTGTGAGGAAAGCTTCCAGACACTGAAAACCAGACTGACCACAACCCCAATCCTAATCATGCCTGATATCACCAAATCATTCGATGTCTACTGTGATGCGTCCAAGATTGGTCTTGGATGTGTGTTGATGCAGGAAGGCAAAGTGATATCTTATCTGTCCCGGCAACTGAAGCAACATGAGCAGAACTATCCAACCCATGACCTAGAGCTTGCAGCCGTAGTCTTAGCCTTGAAGGTTTGGCGTCATTACCTCATGGGTAATCGATGCGAGATATACTCGGATCACAAGAGCCTGAAGTACATCTTCACCCAGAAAGAACTCAACATGAGGCAGAGGAGATGGTTGGAACTGATAAAGGATTATGATATGGAAATCCATTACCACCCCGGCAAAGCCAATGTAGTGGCAGATGCCCTGAGTAGACTGCCGTGTCAGTTAAACTCCATGATAGCCTCAGAACAACCCAGCCTACACCAAGAGTTTGAGCAGTTCAGAATGGAACTAGTCAGTGAAGGATTCCTAGCCAGCATAGAACTTCAACCCACCTTGATTGGTCAAATCAAGGAAGCCCAGAAGGGAAATGCCAGCATCGACGGAATCAAGAACCAGATAGCTGCAGGAAAAGCACCGGGATTCACTGTAGATGAAGAAGGAGTTCTTTGGTACAAAGAACGCCTGTGCGTACCATCAGACTCAGAGTTAAAGCAAGTCATTCTGCAGGAAGCCCATGATACCCTTTATTCTATCCACCCCGGCGGTACCAAGATGTACCAGGATTTGAAGGAACAATTCTGGTGGCATGGAATGAAGAGAGAACTTGGAAGTTACATCGCCAAGTGTGACATCTCGTTAGCGAGTCAAGGCAACATCACACCCAGATCTGCAACCATTGCAGATTCCGGAATGGAAGTGGGACTCAGTAGGAATGGACTTTATCACAGGACTGCCCAAATCCAGCAAAGGAAATGATTCCATCTGGGTAGTCGTCGATAGACTGACCAAAGTAGCCCATTTCATCCCTGTCAAAACCACGTACCAAGGCCCAAAGTTAGCTGAGCTGTATATCTCCGAATTGTCGCCCGCACGGAACCCCGAAGTCGATAGTGTCGATAGAGGATCACAATTCACCTCAAGATTCTGGCAGAAGTGCATGAAGGACTCGGAACCCGGCTGAATTTCAGCACCGCCTATCACCCTCAGACCGATGGACAGACTGAGAGAGTCAACCAAATATTGGAGGACATGCTGAGAGCATGTGTACTGTACGGATCCAAGTGGGAAGACTGCCTGCCTTATGCAGAATTCTCACAACGCCTATCAAGCCACCGCATGGCCCCCTTTGAAGCCTGGTACGGAAGGAAGTGCCGTACCCCTTTGAACTGGTCGGAAGTCGGAGAGAGCCAAGTCTTCGGACCCGATGTTCTTCGAGAAGCAGAAGAGAAGGTGCACAAGATCCGCGAGTACCTCAAGACTCGCAGACAGAAGAGCTACGCCGACAAGAGACGCCGAGAGATGACCTTTGAGATTGGAGACTTCGTCTATCTCAAGGTATCACCCCTCAAAGGAATGCAGAGATTCCAGTTGAAAGGAAAGCTCGCACCCCGATATGTCGGACCCTTCAAAGTTCTCAGCCGCAGAGGTGAAGTGTCCTATAAACTGGAACTACCAAAGAAATGGCGGCTGTACATGACGTGTTCCACATCTCACTCCTCCGGAAGTGCCTAGAAGTCCCCGAGAAGACCGAAGTGTTCAAGAACATAGATCACCGATCGGTGGATATCAACACTGACTTGACATACCGCGAAGTGCCTATCCGCATACTGGGAGGAAGCCTACCGGACCACCCGCACCTGAAGTATCAAGTTTCTGAAGATACAGTGGAGCAACCATACCGAAGATGAAGCCACTTGGGAACGGGAGGAAGACATGAAGAAAGAGTACCTAGATCTCTTTAGTACCTAATTTTCTTTTAGATCTTGGGACGAGATCTTTTGTAAGGGGGAAGGGTTTGTAACATCCCAAATTTCAATAAAAAGAAAAGAAGCAGAATTCCAGGGATCAAATTTTCAAACCAACAAAAACTTTTCTTTTGCATATAGTACCCTGCCTAGGACTTGTGCATTTGAGTGATATGCCATGATGATAGTTAATATGTGTTTATGCTATGCTCTAAAACCCTAAGGTGATCATGTGAAGATCACCAAACAAATAAATCAAAAAGAGAAAGAAATCAAATAAAAGAAAAACCCTAAAACCCTCACATATGCTCTATGGCATTTTTATAAATTTTGACCCTAGACCAATTTGGTCTTCACCATTAAGTGAATAATGTTACCAAACACTTATTACAACTTTTGGAATCAAAGAATCACAAATTAAATGGAATTCAAGTACAAAACTTGCTCACATAGAATAATGGTCAAATCTGCCCATTATAATCTGGTCACTACTTTGAGCCATTGCCATTCAATCTTCTCAAACCAAATCTTGCTAACTCTTTGCACCATTTCAAAGTCAACATCAAGGTGAACAATTTCTGTAAAGATCCCCATGCCAAAATCATTCTTGATCATGAGCTATGCTCATCCAAAGTCTCAACTTTTTAACATATTCAACAATCTCCCCTTAGCCAATTTTGCAAATTCTTGAATTCTACAATTCCACCACCACCTCTAATCATCTCTGGTCAAATACAACTTATCTAAACACACACTTTTCAAATTGTTCAACCATTTGAATTAAATCAAATTTGGACAAATTCATTATTTTTCAAATATGGCACTATTACACACTATTCCAAATAGTGATCTAACCTAACCCTAACTACTCCACTAGCTCCCTACTGGTTCCCCTGCCCCCTCTAAACCATCAAGGCCAAATAGGAACCCTAGAGAGAGGAGGAGCAAGGCTAGGACATGGCCATGCCGGCCATGCCACCACCCCGACGCACCTCCCCTCTTCCCCTTCATCGCCGCCACTGGCCCTGGTGCCACAGCACGCCACCTCGCTCTCCTACGACGCCCTAGCCTCGCCACCGCCTCGGACATCGACGACAGCAGCCGGCGATCGCGCGCCCAGATCGGCACGGCCATGCCGCTCGCGTCGCAGGTGTGCGCCGTGGACGCGCACTGGCCACGTGCAACGCCACCGCCTCGAGCCCTCCCTGGACCCCCTGTGAGCGCGTCGAGCACCTGCGTGACACCGCGACGCCGCCAGACACGCGCGCAGCACCGACCCCTGCCCGCCGCCGCCGGAGACGGGCGAGGAACACCGCCACGGCCACCGCCAGACACGCAAGCGAGGCGAGCTCACCAGACGTCGCCCGACCGTGCTGTCGCCACCCAGAGGACCACCATGACGCTGTGAACACCGCCGTACCCCTGCCTAGCTCGCTAGACCGCCGGAGCCGCCGCGCGCATGTCGCCACCCTCACGGCACCACAGCACCCTCGCCCATCTATAAAAGGGGAGCTCCCCGAGCTCAACCCAGCACACCACCACCTTCTCCTCCCCTCTCTGCTTCTCCACGACCTCGCCACACCACCAATCGACGCCGGAGCAGCCCCAATCGCTCGATCGGAGCCGCGGAAGCTCTGCAGCAATCGCCGGCGAACCAGTCCACCTCAGGCGACGCCACCGGTACCTGGAGCTTCGCCGTCGTCCACATCTACCCCGAGCACACTGCCATCCCTCGCTGGAGCTCTGGTTAGCCCTCCGACCCCCTACCTGAGCCGCCGGCGAGCCTCGCTCTCGTCGTCGACGACGACGAGCGTGAGCCGTTGGATCGTGTTCTGATCCAACGCGCCACAGCCCTCGTACCGTTTCGGGTGTAAACACCCGCTGACGGGTGGCCCCCGCTGTCAGGCAGCCCGCGCGTCACTGGACCGTGGCTGGGCTGGTTTGGGCCGTTTCATTTGAATCTGGCCCAGTTAGTTTTTCCCGCCGGCCTTTTCATTCAAATTGGATTTAAACAAAATCAAATAATTCCAATACTGCCTCCACTTTGAAAATCAATAGATTCAAATTGGCTCAACCAAATTTAATGAACTTTATATTGTTGGAAAGCTAGGGAAATTGTCTACAACATGCCACTGGTCCCATGACCAGATTTCTTGTAGAATTAATTTGATAAAAATAACAAGGCAGGGACTTTTCCCTATTCAAATAATTATTAAAAATCAAACAAAATAGATATTAAGTTAATTCCAACTCTAATAGCTCACATTTGACTTACACTAATTGATTATGCAATAAAATGGTGTGGTCACTTTGCATGATCATGCCCTAGTTTAATTAATGGATAATATAGCTAGTTTAACTAGTTGATATTGTCCAAAACTATTAAAGTAAATTATGTGGAGTCTTATACTTCATTTAAACTTGTCTCACATGAATTCATGGGATGTTTGGACCCCTGGTCCAAACTCTCTTATATGAATTACTTGAGATTTAAATCATTTGTAGTGTTATTAAATGATACGAGGTGATCTACCTCATTTAAATTATTTTCACAAATGATGATGATGAACATTTGACTTAGGTCAATAGGAGTTCATACATGATTGTTTGAGAAATTAAATCTTAAGAAGATTTCAATGAGAGGAAATTATTCCTCAAGAACCCTATGGAGACTATCATTTACATATTAAATACAAAGAAGTAAAATCTCCTCAAACACCACCACCCTTGCACTCTAATTAGATTACTTGTGTGCATAGAATAGTTTGTGTGTTTATATGTGATGTATGGAATAGCCATTGAATTAGTGAGTAATTATACTCGTATTCCAATTTAGACGCTAGCGCCGGAGAGTACGCCGAAGAAGAAGGTTGTTACCAAGAGGAGGAGGAGGAACAGTTTGAGAACTACCAAGGCAAGCTAATATTCTTGCCAAGTGCAAAGTTCTACCAAGAACAAGGCACTCTCATCTTTTCTTATGAATCATGAACCTATCCCCAGTTTTACTACAAGCTTTACTTGCAAGCTTTATTGCTTTGGTTTATCAAAGTACTTTTTGATTCATGATTCAATGGGGTTAATGTTAGATTAGTACAAGAATATCCAACTTAGCCTAACTAGCATTCCAAGTAGTTAGCACCCTTCATGAGTAGATGCTAGTGCTAATATTAAAACATGACTACTCTAGATGGGAACATGTGACTTGAATTGAATTTGAAAACTTTGGAATGATAATGCATTCCATTGAATGAATTTTGAAGGTGAATATGACCAAGAGAAGATAGTGATTTTTGATTAAAAACTAATATTGGTTTGAATGCGATACCTTTCCAATTCATAAGTACCCCCACAATACCTGATTATGGGTAAGGGCTTAACTAGAAGTTTATGTACTTTAGTATGGGTTCCCTCTGAACACACATCATAGGGGTTATGCCGAGGCTGCCTCCGTTGTTGATGAATGATGTGAATTGAGGTGAATTGTACGGCCAAGCCCTGTGCAGTTCCCAGGTTGACAGTTGGTCTTCACTGGGAGGCCAAGCTCATGGGGAGAGGTGCTCATACTAGAGTTTGTAAATGAAAGGTTATGGTTGATGATCCGCGTACTGTGTTACGATGATTCGGGGTTATCCCGACGGATGAAATCAAATGTTGTGGCACAAGTGTGCAACCTCTGCAGAGTGTAAACCTATTCGAATAGCCGTGTCCACGGTTACGGACAGTTGGAAAGGCCATACAGTTTCCAGTGTTAGAATCTCAAAAATGTTGATGGTGAATGGTGACTTGGGTTTTGAATCACAACCATGTGGTGGGAATGACACTAATGTTCCCACTTGAGTTAGTTAGCACATGACTAAGTCTTTATAAAATACTTGTGAACCAAAACTGGCTTTATGCAAATGAACTAGAGCTTAGCCCATTACTAAAATTTGTTAGCACTTACATTAGTATTAGTTTGCGAGTACTTAAAGTACTCACGGCTGTGTCCCTGGCTATTCAAATGGCCAGACTATAAAGAGGAGCAGCAGTACGAGGAGGACGGTCAGCAGGACGTCTACCACAACTAGGAGTCTGCTGACGTCAAGCGTTGGCCTATGGACTATAGAGTCCCTTTATCTTTACGCTTCCGCTATGAACTTGTGTTGTTCGTTGATTCGTTGATCAATAGATCAACTATTTGTGTAATATGGATCATGTGATTCCAAATTGTAAGACTTTATGGCTTGTAATAAATGATGACTGTGATACTTAACTATTATGCCTCGCAACAACAATATTCCTGGGATTGCGATGTATGATATAATAGGCATCCGGACTTAAAAACCCGGGTGTTGACAGTTACCTTGTAGGTTAAAAATGAATTCATCAAAGTCTAGCATTTCTTGTTTCACTTTTAGACTAGCATCATCAACACCTAGATCACTTTATATGTTAGGCATAGAGGGGCTAGGAGATGAGGATTTGGCCATGAGACAACTTTCTTCCTCCACATGAATGATCTCATTGGGGGATTCACTTGGTGATGAAGAGTTAGTGGAGAGGGAGGCAAGAGCGACCAATCCATTAGAGGTTGCATCTTCTTCATCATCAACATCATCATCTCCGGAGGTATATTCTTCTTGAGTTGATAGCACAATAGATGTGTCCAAGGAGGACCTTGCCATGAAGCAATGTGCATTCTTGATATGAGGATTCTCATTGGGGGATTCAAAGAGAGATGAAGAGGGAATGTTGGTAGTGACAATGGCGGCCACTTCCTTTGAGCTTTCTTCTTCTTCTTCATCACTAGAGCTTTCAACTTCATCGGAGGAATATTCTTCCCTAGTCACTAGCACAACTCTTGGGGGCCTCTTGCCCTTCTTGGTCTTGTTGTTGTAGAATTTCTTGTTGGGGGCTTTTGAATATTTGCCCTTTGATTCTTTGCTCTTGTCCTTGGGAATGAGCCTTCCATTATGATTCTCCCTATTCTCATAGGGGCATTCGGCGATGAAATGGCGCTTGTCATCACAGTTGTAGCATGATCTTGTTTTTGGACCAAAGCTAGTGAACCCACTTTTGTTGTTTCTCTTGATGTTGTCTTCCTTGGCCTTCGAAGGATCAACCCAAAAGGACTTTGCATGGAAGGCCATGTGATCATGATAGTGGCATTTCAAATCTTCCGGATAGGTCATACTCCAAGATGCCCTATATTGTTCTTGAGGGTGCACTTCTTCTACGGAGTTGACCGTCAAGGCAAGATTGTTCCCTTTTGACATACCAATGGCACGATTGCGAGAATCATGGGAGTTTTGCTCGAGCACCTTGAGGGCTTGCATCTCGTGCACGGCTTGTTGAGACGTGAGAGAGGAATAGCATTCTCTCCCAACAAGAGTCTTGACATCAATGGGTTCAAACGGCATCATGCAATCAATGTACTTATCCTTGATCCAAGAGTCATTGATGTGGGTGGCACCCACAATCCGGAAAGCATCGGCAACGGTGATGAGTCTTGCATACATGTCTTCATGATCTTCATCCGGTAGCCTCATGAATCCTTCGGCTTTATTCCGAAGAGAATTGTACTTGTTTCTTCTCGTGCTTTCACTTCCAATGCAACTAGCGGCCAAACCATCCCAAGCTTCCTTGGCGGTGGTGAAGTTCCGAATACGAGACAATTCTTTTGTCCCCACACTAGTTTGAATCATGTGCAAGGCGGTATCATTGAGTTGACTATCAACCGCTTCTCTTCTAGTCAACTTGTCGGGGTTGTATGGCTTGAAGCCTTCCACGATGACTCTCCAAAGTTCATTGGAGGCACTGCGAACATAAGAACGAAACTCAAATTGCCATGTATCGTAATCTTTCATATTAAACTTAGGTGGGTCTCCCCGAATGTTCATATGAGGATGGGGAACCGGGATATCGGGAGATAGGAAAGGCGGAGCCACTCGATTGTAGCTCTCACCTCCACTAGTTCCCCTAGGAGATGCAATGGGAGATTTGATAGTAGTTGAGTTATCACCATCCACGGGTTTGGTAGCGGAGGGTAATGCCGAAGCACCTCCCTCTTCTAACACACCCGTTTCCTTTACCTCTACGGCGGGAGCCATGGGAGGGACCGGAGTCAAAAGCTCGGAAATCATTTTTCTCATGCTTTCCATTTGAGCTTCCATGGAGGATACGTCCAAAACGTATCTACTTTCCCGAACACTTTTGCTATTGTTTTGCCTCTAATTTGTGTATTTTGGATACAACTAACACGGACTAACGCTGTTTTCAGCAGAACTGCTCTGGTGTCTCGTTTTTGTGCAGAAATCCAACTTTCGGGAAAATCCTCGGAATTTATGCAAGGCCCTATTTTACCAGAATATTGACGGAGCCAGAAGGGCAAGAGAGGTGGAGGCCCGAGGGCCCCACACCATAGGCGGCGCGGCCCGGGGGGCCCGCGGCCATGTGGTGTGGCCCCCTCGGCTGGCCTCCGACGCCCCCTTCGGACTACTTATCGGGTTCGACCTAAAAACGCACGGAAAAAGTCGGTCGCCGAAACCCTCCAGAGCCGCCACATCGCGAAACTCCGTCGCGGGAGCCGAAGTCTCCGTTCCGGCACTCCGCCGGGACGGGAATTGGAGGAGATCTTCACCGCCATCACCGCCAACGCCTCCATCGACCAGCCATGTTTCCCCATCCATGTGTGAGTAATTCCCCGCTGTAGGCTAAAGGGGATGGTAGGGATTGGATGAGATTGGTCATGTAATAGTCATAAGATTGTTAGGGCATAGTGCCTAGTATCCGTAGATGTCACTTTTATGATATTGTTGCAACTTGTTATGCTTAATGCTTGTCACTAGGGCCCGAGTGCCATGATCTCAGATCTGAACATGTTATTGATTCATGAAGATATTCGTTGTTTATGATCTTACCTGCAAGTTGTATACACATGTCGCTGTCCGGAACCAATGGCCCCGAAGTGACAGAAATCGGGACAACCGGAGGGGATGGTAGTGATGTGAGGATCACATGTGTTCACGGAGTGTTAATGCTTTGCTCCGGTACTCTATTAAAAGGAGTACCTTAATATCCAGTAGTTTCCCTAGAGGCCCGGCTGCCACCGGCTGGTAGGACAGAAGATGTTGTGCAAGTTTCTCATTGCGAGCACGTACGACTAAATATGGAACACATGCCTATTGATTGATTAGTACTTGGATACCGTTTTATTATTATCTGCAAATGCCCCTGCTTTGATTGTTACATGAGTTTCTCTCATCCATGCAACGCCCGTTAAATCCGTCCCTGTGCCTACGTATTTTAATCCTGCTGTTTACTATAATCACTACTGCTGTCTTTATTTCACCGCGCTGTTATTTCACTATTCCTACGCCATAAAACTGTTACTACTGATAAACTCTTGCGAGCAAGTCTGTTTCCAGGTGCAGCTGAATTGACAACTCCGCTGTTAAGGCTTACAAGTATTCTTTGTCTCCCCTTGTGTCGAATCAATAAATTGGGTAATACTTCCCTCGAAGACTGTTGCGATCCCCTATACTTGTGGGTCATCAAGACTATTTGCTGGCGCCGTTGCCGGGGAGCATAGCTTTATTTGGAAGTTCACTTGGATTGATATTGTTCGCTGCAAATTCTCCATCATGGGTAAACCTCGCGATACTAAGATCGCCATATTACCATCCACTACAAGAAAAGGTACAACTCTTAGTACCTCTGCTGCTCTTGATTCACCATCTGTGATAAGTAAACTTGTTTCACCACCACAAGCTTCAAATGCTGGTACTTCTGCTGAATCTGAAAATTCCTCTCATAATTGTGATGATGCTTCTGCTGTGCTTGATAATGATGGTTCGTTAGGATCTTTTCTAGATGCTACAATTGCTAAGTCTAGACAAATTGAAAATACTGAAACTCCTAATGAAAATGCTGCTACACCTGTTAATTCACCTGAGTCTGTTGAATATTCTAGTGATGATCTTGATGAAGATTATGTAGAGCTTGATGATGATTTTATTGAAAAATGCAATGCTACTACTGATGCAAGAAAAATTAAAAAGTTGCTTGCAGAACATGCTGTTAGATATAAACTATCTCCTGATCCTAAATTTGCCACATCTCCTATAAACATTAGGGATAAAGATTATGATTTTTCTCTTGATTTATCTCATATAGCTATTGTTGAGAAAACACCCTTTTGTGGTACTGAAAAAGAAAGTGCTGTTGAACACATGACTGAGTTATCTACTCTTAGTGGTTTGTTTTCCGATGATATTAAGATGCGTACTTATTTTGTCGCTAAAATTTTTCCTTTCTCATTAAAGGATGATGCTAAAACTTGGTATAATAATTTGCCTCCTGGTTCTATTAAAAGTCCAAAAGAATTGCTTGATGTTTTCTTCCGTAAATACTTTCCTGCTAGTGCTCAACATGCTGCTTTGCAAAGAATTTATAATTTTGACCAGGAAGATGGAGAGAAATTGCCTGAGGCTTGGGCGAGATTTTGCTCTCTTATTAGAGCTCAGCCTGACCATGATTTGGAAAAGCATGATTTACTTGATATATTTTATAGTGGACTAACTATTGAGTCTAGGGCATACCTGGATAGTTGTGCTGGTTGTGTTTTCAGGAAAAGAACTCCAGACGACGCTGAAGAATTATTGGCTAAAATAGGCCGGAATCATGATGATTGGTCTACACCTGAACCAACCCCGACACCGATAGTGAAGAAGAGGGGTATTATTAAATTAAATGATGAAGATATGAGGGAAGCCAAGAAGTCTCTTAAAGAGAAGGGTATTAAACCTGAAGATGTGAAGAATTTACCTCCTATAGAAGATTTATGTGAGATAACTCCCCCTTCATCCATGATTGAGGTACACTCTCTTCAACGCTTTACTAGGGAAGATATTCCATATTCAAAACCTCCTGCTCAATGCTTAGATGAGTTTGATAATTATATTGTTAAGCAACAAAACTTTAATATGAGAGTAGAGAATCATTTAATGGAAAATTCTCGAGCTATTAGTGAATTGCATGGTATTGTGGAGAGAACCTCCAATGATGTTAAGATACTTGTTAAACATTTTCAAATGGTTCAAACTCAAATTGATCAACTTACTAAAGTGCAAAATGACTTGTTGGGAAATAATTCTAAAGAAAAACATGCTTATGAAGTAACAACTAGAGGTGGTGTTTCTACCCAGGATCCTCTATATCCTGAAGGGCATCCCAAAAGAGTTGAACAAGATTCTCAACTAACTAAAACTAGTGCTCCATCTAAGAAAAAGAAAAAGAAACATAAGAATGTTGTAGAATCCTCTGAACCTGTTAATGATCCTAATAGTATTTCTATTTCTGATGCTGAAACCGAAAGTGGTAATGAACATGAGGAAGATAATGATAAGAATGATACTCCTGATAAAGAAGAAATTGAAAAAGAACCTGAAAAGCATGCTAAAAATAAAAAGTACACTAAAGAAGATTTTATTACTGAGAAACATGGTAATGAAAGAGAACCTTGGGTTCAAAAGCAAATGCCTTTTCCTGTTAAGAAACTAAAATCAAAGGAGGAGGAACATTATAATAAATTTTGTGATTGGATGAAACCTTTATTTTTGCAAATTCCTTTGACTGATGCTATTAAATTGCCTCCTTATTCAAAGTATATGAAAGATATTGTTACTAACAAAAGGAAAATCCCCAATGAGGAAATTTCTACTATGCTCGCTAATTACTCCTTCAATGGTAAGATTCCAAAGAAGTTGGGCGACCCAGGTATACCGACTATTCCTTGTTCCATCAAGAATAATTATGTTAGAACTGCTCTATGTGATTTGGGAGCAGGTGTTAGTGTAATGCCTTTTTCTCTTTATAAGAGACTTGATTTAGATAAGTTGATACCAACTGATATATCTTTGCAAATGGCTGATAAATCTACTGCTATTCCTGTTGGTTTATGTGAGAATGTTCCTGTTCAAGTTACTCAGCATTGCTTGATATTAACTGATTTTGTTGTGTTGGAAATGCCTGAAGATGATAATATGTCCATTATTCTTGGAAGACCCTTTCTTAATACTGCAGGGGCTGTTATTGATTGCAATAAAGGCATGGTTACTTTCAATGTTGATGATAAGGAACACACTGTCTATTTTCCCAAGAGGATTGATAAAGTATGTGGAGTCAATACAATTTTTAATGTGAAAACTATCAAAGTGGGATCCATTGATTGTCCTATATATGAGCCTAAAGAAGAATATCAAACTCTTGTGATTGGATCCATATCAATTCAATATAAGGTAACATGATTGATTTGAGGTTTATTTCTTCTTATGTCATATAAAATTTATTTGGTAGCAAGACTTGATCAACCTTGTTAACAAGTATATTTTATTGCATAAAAGAGCTAAACAACATTTCTTTCTTTCTTTCTCCCTCCACTTATTTTACTTGCTGTAGCACTTTTGTTTTGCAATATGCTTTAGTTGTTTAAGATTTTGGAAATCATTTTCCTGCGCAGTAATCATTAATTTAATACCCAGAAATGTGCATTTTTCGAAGTTCTCTAAAAATTACAAAAATTACACCGTTGGTCCTATTTTTCGACGAGGCACCTGGGAGCACCAGAGGATGACCTGTGGGGCACCAGGAGGTGCCACACCACAGGCCGGCGCGGCCAAGGAGGTGGGCGCGCCACCCTGTGGTGTGGGCCCCTCCTTGCCCCACTACATCATCTCTTCCTCCCAGCATCTTCTCTCTCCCGAAAAAACTCGTACCAAGTTCCTCTCACTCGTGTTTCTGCTCAAGAACTCGCGATTTTTCGATCTCCTTGCTCAGCCCAGATTTCTGTTTGAAATTTGGCACATTTACTCCTTGGTATGTGACTCCTTTGATTGTCCAATTAGAATTTCATTTGGTTGAGTATATCTTGAATATTTTGCTGCTATAGATAACATGTTTAGTGAGCTTGCATGCTTGTTCTAAGAGGAAGAAACTAGTTTTGATGCATGTTTAGTACTCTAGCAAGTTCCTATAGTAGTTCCCTTCAATTACATACCTTGAAATCAAATTTTATAATGATTGTTGAAAAATTTCAGAAAATGGAAGGGAGTATGCACCAACTTAACCAAGAAGAGTTGGAGGTACAGCAAGTCATGAGAGTTCATCGTGAAGAGGGAGTATACCCCTCTTATTACCCATGCACGGATTTTATGCGGAATGCAGGAATCCTGCAAGACGTTCAAACACTAATTTCCAATGCAGGATTGGAAGGTTTTACTGTTGGTGAACCTCACCAATATGCTAAACTAACGGTGTCGGTTGTGCAGGATTTCGAATTTCACCGGTCTCAAACTAACCCCATGGTCCGGTACAAGATTTATAACAAAACTATCGACTTGCCTTTCAGTGATTTTTGTACAACAATTAGAGTGCCGCGGTGGGGATCCTGCGAGAAGATCAGGGGAACACCGCGGGAGCTCTCAAATCTTTTTACAAGGATTTGTAATGGGAGGAGCTTCTCCAATGATAGTGGTAAGATTAGTAGCATTCAACAGCCAGCCATCCGCTACTTTGCCTATTTCATTACAAAGTGCGTTCTTGCGAGAAGGACTGGAGGTAAATTATCTGTCCAAGATTTGGCTTTCTTAGCTGCTGCTTTGCAACAGGATAGGACTTATAATTTGGGTGCTTTAATAGCTTGTAGACTTGCTACTAACCGTGAGAAAGGAGGAATTTGTGGAGGTCTTATCGCCTCTCGCTTATTAGCTATGCATGGTGTAGGACCCCACCATTTAGATATTCCGCTTTCTATAGAGAAGCTTGATGTTGTTTCCATGATTAAACATGAATTTATTTCAGATGCATCTAATTTGAACAACCTGCATTATAGGATAACTTTGTATAAGAAAAATTGGAGTATAACCAAGAAAATTGAAAAACTAGTACGCTTGCCTGCACCTGCTTTGTTTAACCTTGATGCCAGGAACGGGTGGTCGATCACAGAAAATGAGCTAAACGCATACATAGAAAGGGAAAGCCGTCGTGCAAGGGAAGATGTGGAGGAGGCCGAGGAGCACCCCGACTCTTCATCCGATGCAGCGAGCTCCTCATATCAACATCATGGGCATGTGGAACCTCCACGATATTCTTCTGCACAGGGGCCCTATTACCACTCCATGTATGATCCACCGGCGTGGAACTCCGACCCTCGTTGGGAATGAACTCCACTTAGGCCAAAAGCCTAAGCTTGGGGGAGGTATACCGGCATCACTCATTCTTTGCATATTATGGTTGCTGGATACTTGTACATACTTGCTTAGTCTCTTAGAGTGGTTTTCTAATGAGAGGGAGATGATATTTGGGGAAGTGCTGTCCAAAAACAGATTCTGGGCTGTTACTAAAAAAAATCGTGCGCACAGCCAGAACGTTATTTTGAGTTGCCAATTTTTGAGCATGTTCCCCAGGTTGTTATCTAACTTTCATTAGTTGAACACTTTTTGGTCTGAGCAATGGAAGATTTTTGTTAATTTCGATTTCTGTACTGCTGTCAGGATTTGGCAGATTTCTGTCATCCTGCTTTTCTGTGTTTCTGTTAGTTTGCATTCTTTTGTTTTCACTTTGTTTCTTTCCTAAAACACAAAAAGACCAAAAATATTTCTGTTGTTTCTCTTCACCATTTGTTTATTTGGTTCCTTGCTCTTAGTTTACTTTATTTGCTATCGTTGGTTTGTTATGAGAAAACCCAAAAAGATTTTGCTTTGTTTGCTTGTTTTCCTTCGTTCTTGTTTCCAATTCGAAAACACCAAAAATATTTGCTGTTCTTCTTTGGTTTGTAAAGTTCATCATGAGTTCAATGGTCTTCGGTGGCTGGAGCGTGGTTTTCATTTCATATTATCCAAGCTACACAAGTGAAAAGGCAATAATGACGATCTACGACAATCTGATTGTGGTGAGAGGCTGGTATGAACTCTATTTGCTTTCATTTTTGTACATATACTCATCCATATGAGCATGCTTAGTTGGTTCATGTGAGGTATATGTTATTTGATAAAGTCTAGTAGTTCATGATCTCTCATGTTTAGCTCCAATTTATTAATATGACTAGCATGTCATGGATGTTTGCTTGCATTGTTTTATTCATGAGTAAGTATGACATTGTGGTATCCTCCTCTGAATAATTCATTTATATCGACTTGGCACATGCTCACGCATGCATATGACTGAACAAAAGTCAATTAAGCCTCGATGATTTATATTGCTTCAGAGTTATTGTATCACTTTTATGCCTTCGTTAATTTATTTTGCCGCAAGCATGATTATGACAGTTATTGCTCTCTTGATTTGTCGCTCCCTAGTCTTTTGCTAGCCTTCACTTGTACTGAGCGGGAACGCCGCTCGTGCTTCCAAACACCTGAAAACCAAGTTGTTCCAAAGTGTCCACCATAAATACATATGCATGGCATTTCAAACCATTCCAATTAAATTCTCATGCGCTACCTTTAAAACTTTCAAAATACTTCTCAATTTGTGTAAATGTTTCATAGCTCATGAGGAAGTATGTGGTGTTTAGCTTTCAACCTTGTCATTTACTTTTGACGGATTCTCATATGGACTAGTGGCACATCCGCTTATCCAATAATTTTGCGAAAAGAGCTGGCAATGGGATTCCCAGTCCCGAATTAATTAACTTAAATAGACACTCCTCCATGGTTTGTGATTGTTGGATGGCACCCGAAGGATTCGGTTAGCCATGGCTTGTGTAAGCAAAGGTTGGGGGAGTGTCATCATCATAATAAAACTTAAATAAAAAGGCACTCCTTCATGGTATGTGATTGATGGCAGGCACCCGAGATTCGGTTAGCCATGGTTTGTGAAAGAAAGGTTGGAAGGAGTGCCAACCAAAAATAAATAAAATGGGAGCCGCTCTTGTGAGTCCGGTTGATGAGGTAGTTAGTGTACCCATTACCATTCGTTGACAACAACAAACACCTCTCAAAATAATTTTACTCCTGCTTTACAAATGAAAAGCTCTAGCGCATGTTAATCCCTGCTTCCCTCTGCGAAGGGTCAATCTTTTACTTTTATGTTGTGTCTCCATTCTTTCTTTGAGCACTATCTTGAGAGCACAACTGTCATTCTTAGTATAATATGCTTGTCTCAAAATATGATTGATTGTGGTATAACTTTGATGCTTTTATCTTTGACAATCACTACTTCTAGTCTTTCTATGAACTCCAGAGGTGCCTCGGCATTTATGTTTTGCCGATCAAATACGGGCAAGCGAGATACCACTTTATCATATTCTCTTATGAACATTGCAATCCTGCTTATATACATGATTCATGGTGCTTATTATTAATTGTTGGTACCTCTCCATGATTGACATAGCTGTTGGATGATCTTATTTGCATGTATCTCATTATGAACTGCTTAAGTATTAGCCATAGCATGAGAATATATACATCATATGAGCAAATGTGTTCGTGAAAGTTCTTTTATCGCTCAGTTGTTAACTGAATTGCTTGAGGACAAGCAATAAGCTAAGCTTGGGGGGAGTTGATACGTCCAAAACGTATCTACTTTCCCGAACACTTTTGCTATTGTTTTGCCTCTAATTTGTGTATTTTGGATACAACTAACACGACTAACGCTGTTTTCAGAATCGTCTGTGTCTCGTTTTTGTGCAAAATCCAACTTTCGGGAAAATCCTCGAATTTATGCAGAAGGCCCTATTTTACTGTATTGACGGAGCAAGGGCAAGAGAGGTGGAGGCCCGAGGGCCCCACACCATAAGGCGGCGCCCCGCGCGGCCATGTGGTGTGGCCCCCGGCTGGCCTCCGACGCCCCCTTCGGACTACTTATCGGGTTCGACCTAAAAACGCACGGAAAAAGTCGAAGTCGCCGAAACCAGAGAGCCGCCACATCGCGAAACTCCGTCGCGGGAGCCAGAAGTCTCCGTTCTGGCACTCCGCCGGGACGGGGAATTGGAGGAGATCTTCACCGCCATCACCGCCAACGCCTCTCCATCGACCAGCCATGTTTCCCCCATCCATGTGTGAGTAATTCCCCCGCTGTAGGCTAAAGGGGATGGTAGGGATTGGATGAGATTGGTCATGTAATAGTCATAAGATTGTTAGGGCATAGTGCCTAGTATCCGTAGATGTCACTTTTATGATATTGTTGCAACTTGTTATGCTTAATGCTTGTCACTAGGGCCCGAGTGCCATGATCTCAGATCTGAACATGTTATTGATTCATGAAGATATTCGTTGTTTATGATCTTACCTCAAAAGTTGTATACACATGTCGCTGTCCGAACCAATGGCCCCGAAGAAAATCGGGACAACCGGAGGGGATGGTAGTGATGTGAGGATCACATGTGTTCACGGAGTGTTAATGCTTTGCTCCGGTACTCTATTAAAAGGAGTACCTTAATATCCAGAGTTTCCCTAGAGGCCCGGCTGCCACCGGCTGGTAGGACAGAAGATGTTGTGCAAGTTTCTCATTGCGAGCACGTACGACTAAATATGGAACACATGCCTATTGATTGATTAGTACTTGGATACCGTTTTATTATTATCTGCAAATGCCCCCGCTTTGATTGTTACATGAGTTTCTCTCATCCATGCAACGCCCGTTAAATCCGTCCCTGCCTCGTATTTTAATCCTGCTATTTACTATAATCACTACTGCTGTCTTTATTTCACCGCTCGTTATTTCACTATTCCTACGCCATAAAGTTACTACTGATAAACTCTTGCGAGCAAGTCTGTTTCCAGTGCAGCTGAATTGACAACTCCGCTGTTAAGTCTTACAAGTATTCTTTGTCTCCCCTTGTGTCGAATCAATAAATTGGGTAATACTTCCCTCGAAGACTGTTGCGATCCCCTATACTTGTGGGTCATCAAGGACCTCAACGAATTGAAGTCATCCATGGAGACCATCTTAGCGGCCTCTTCCGAAGGCCCATCGTCCGGCATACTCTTAGGCGGTTAAGCCCGAAATAAGAGCCGAGGCTCTGATACCAATTGAAAGGATCGTATGCCGCACCTAGAGCGGGGTGAATAGGTGCTAACCAATTTTTAGTTCTTTTTCAATTTAGGCTTGACACAAAGGAAAATTCTCTAGATATGCAACTATGTGAGTTTCCCTATATGACAAGGTTAACGACTAAGCAAGATATAGCAATACAATATAGAGGAGATAAAGGATAGAGGTAACCGAGAGTGGAGCACACGGAGACACGGAGTTGATTCCCGTAGTTCCCTTCCTTTGCAAGAAGGTACGTCTACGTTCGGAGGAGTGTGGTCGCTACGAAAGCCAGATCAACAGTCACGAAGACTTCACTCAGGTCTCCTGTGAGCAACGCCACGAAGGCCTAGCCCACTTCCACTAAGGGATTTCCTCGAGGCGGAAACCGGGCCTTTACAAAGTTCTTGGGGCACACATCCACAACCAAATTGGAGGCTCCCAAATCTGTAACAACACAACAATCAACAACAATACATCAACACAAATCAACTAGGGATCCAAAGAGGAACACTAGCAAGGGGGCCCTCAAACAAATGAGGGGGAAATGTAAATCGCTTCGGTGAGGATGTAGATCGGTGTCTTCTCCTTCGAATCTCCAAAGATCAAGAGCTTTGGTTGGGGAGGAAGGAGATCTTGCAAATCTTGAGTTCTTGAGGTGGCTCTAATGGTGGTGAAGCTTGGCAGATTTTTGTGCAATGATTGAGCAACTTGTCCCTTTGGAGAAGAGAGATATTTATATGATTGGAGCTCTCAGATCTGACCGTTTGGATGATTTTTAGTAACACCGGAAGTTCCGGCCAGGAGGGCCGGAAGTTCCGGCCGGCACCGGAAGTACCGGCTAGGAGGGCCGGAACTTCCGCCAGAAAGATTCTGCATCAGGCGACCTGGTCAAAAAAGATTGGGGCGGAACTTCTGGTGACCGGAAGTTCCGGCCAAGTTTCGGAATTCCAGAAAAACCATACTGGACATTCTGAGCCACATTTTCGACGTTTCCGGAACATGCCTAGAAGTTGGGCGGAAGTTCCGCTGACCGGAACTTCCGGCCAACTTTTCGAAACTTCAGGAGAGGTGAGGGTCTTCTCGTGGAGAGAAACTGCGGAAGTTCCAGGGCCGGAACTTCCGCCAGAAAGGAAAAACCTTCAGAAGCTTCAGGACAGACATACCATGCCACCGGCCAACTATATATTTTGAAATCTTGTACCTGTCAACACCAACACACATAAATATATACCTAGTGTTGACATCAAACACACAAAACCCAAAAGGGCGGGAAATGTTCTTTCAGGTTTCGATGTCCTCCGCGCGTTCATCTGCCGTTGGCTCCCAGTCATCCTGCGGGGTCCCGGCCGGATCACCGCGAACGAAGCCGCCGCCGAAGATAATTTCCTGGATGTCAGCGTCACGGCGGTCCTTCCAATACTCCTACGAATCACCGGACGTCAGACGCATGAAACACGGCGAACGCACACATTGAGAGAGCTCACGTACCGGGTCGTCCATCGTCGGGGCAGCCGGCGCCATTTCGTCGAACAGGATGCGGGGCTGTGGCATGCTCTCCTCCGGCACCTGGCGCGTCTTCTGTGTCGCGCCCGAGCTGGAGTCACCGCTTCTAGGCGTCCGGTTGAGGTCGGGAACAGCCGCCCCGTTGAACTGCTCCGCCGCCCCGGTCAACTCCATCGGCGGCAGGCCGGACGCGAACCGCGACGCCGGGTGGCCCTGCAAGGGAGCGGGAGTTCCAGGACGCAGCTGGGAACTTACCGAGCTGACCGACGAGACCGGAGGAGCGACGCCGGCGATCCCCTCTCTCTTGACGAGCATGTAGCCCTCCGCCAAGGTCGGATGGAGGGCTACTTGCGCGACGCCGCTTTGATCTGCATCTGCCACGCCTGCTGGTTGGCGGCCGCGGAACTCTTCATCTTCTGGTTCCTGCGCCGGCAGCGACGTTTCGCGGCCTCGATCACTTTCTCCTCCGGGGAGAGCACCTTCTTTGCAGCCTTCGCCTTTGCCTCCCGGCCGCCGCCGGTGCCGGCCCGCTTTGCTTCCGGCGGACCCTCCATTGTGGCTACGGTCGGTGTGGCGGCGGCGGGTGCGGCGAGGGTTTGATCCGCATCCATGGCGGCTGCGGCGGCGAGGACGTCCATCGCTTGTGGACTGTTTCGCGCGGTCTAGTTTGCTTTTTCGCGGGGAATGTCCAGGGCGGGATTATCGGCCTCCGCGCCGCGCGACGCCACTCTTTTCCGCGGTCGCGCGGATGACGTCCGGCGCAACGCATGCTGTGTTGGGCCGTTGCACTCTCCTGTCCGTTGGATGCCATTGAATGGTAGATGTGAGGCTCGGGGCACGTTGTGCCCTGTGAGATGCCCTCAGGGTCTGGATCTCAGTCCAACCCGAGCACCACCCCTCCTGCCACCAACCCCGCCCCCGATCACCCTTCTCCTTCGGCGCCGCCATCTCCAGGCGCCCCCTTTTCCCATCCCATCCCTATGCCGATAACCACCACCTGCCCCGTCGATGGGACGATGGCCGTGAGTTCTCTCGCGCTACCTGGGTCCTCCCCAACTACCGTGCTTCAATCGCCACGGCCGCGGATCTTCAGTGGGGAAAAACGACGGCCGGAGGGTGGACGAAGAACAGGCTACCCATCGTAGCCTCCTTCTGTCCCCAGTCGCCGCCGCTCACCTCCAACCTAGTCATGCACTCCCCCCGCGACAGTGCCTCTTTCTCCGAGAATCCCCACATCCTCTGCATTGTAGACGACCTCATCCTCCTTCGCGTCGCCATTGGATGTCCACCAGACTTCATCTCGATGCTTGAGTGTGAGTACTACGTTTACCGGGCCAACCCTAGAAACCCGTCGATCCAGCTGGTCCCAAATCCGGCCCCCCACTTCTTCCTTGACCACGAAGTCGGCCTACTTCCCCGTGGAGACCACTACATCATTGCCGCGCTGGTTCGCGTCGCCGGCTCTTTGCACGACGAGTTCAATCTCCTCTTGTTCAGTTCCAGGACAAGCAGCTGGAGCACCAAGAAACTTGCGGTCGAGTCGCCACTCGAGTTCGAGGTGGAAATCCCCAGGAACGGGGCCCGACTCCTTCGCCATCGTACTAGCACCGTGATCACTATCGGAGGCAAAGACGGCACAATGGGATGGGTCGATCTGTGGCGTGGCATCCTACTCTGCGATGTTCTCTCCGACAAGCCCATGCTACGCAATGTTCCGCTGCCATTTCCGAAGAATCTTCTAACTGGTAACAATGGGATGGAGCAAAAACTAACAAGTCGTCCTAGGATGGTGCGTGGTATTGCCTTCACCAAGGGCTGTCTCAAGTTAGTGGAGTTGGATATTGATTGCACCCGTATGATTGATGGAACTGGATCGGTCGTCAGCTTCGAAGTGCATAACTGGAGGATCACCACATCTAGCAACGACAGGATGACTGGTTCTTGGAAGGACTGGAGAATGGATTGCGCGGTTCAAGCTTCTGACATGGTGATCAGAGACCAAATGATATCAGAGCTTCGCCTTCTTGGACTGCTGCATCAACCAGGATCGCCTTTGCCATGTGACACTGATGCTGCAGCAGTGCAAGCCTTGCAGAACCTTGCTGTGACTGATCCTGTTCCCAGCATAACTGATGATGGTGTTGTTTACCTGATGGCCAGGGTAAAATACGGTCACCCCAAGGCATGTGTTCTTGCTATTGACATGAGAAACAACACAGTACAAGGTGTGGCCAAGTTCGGCACTGAGAATCAATCCAGTCAAGCTGCCATGTATAGCCCTTGCACTCTTTCCGAGTGTATGAACCCAGCAACTGCTCCAGGTAATTACAGTACATTATCAATACTTCTATCACATTTATCTCTTTCAAGAAAAAAAAAAGGGGGCAACAGTTGGATTAATAAAAGAAAAAATACGAAAACTGTAAACGGAAATCCTAGACTACTTACTGAATTATTCCTATGGACAAATCTTACAGATGAACATGGAAACAATTGGTTGGTGCAAATCCCTGACCCTCCCTGATTATAGGACTGTAACCCCTCTGACTGTTCTCCACGTGAATCGTAAAGAAAATCCCGTAGATGTATCATTATTCATTACTTGACTGGAAATTAACATTTGTGATGTGAGATCATCAGCATTCTAGCATGCGGTTTGTGAATGACTTAAGCTCGTTTATGTTAATAGCGTTTCCCCCTCGACGATCTTCGTTAGTATTGTCCATTAGAATTGCTCTTGTTCTACTCTTTGGTACAGTTTTTAGCGGATGTTTGCATTGCCTTGGTACAACTATTGCAACAAATAGGATTTAATAGGCCATTTTTACTGACTAAACACCTCTATTTTTCTTCGTTTACAAATTTGTCTATGATTTATTGATTGTTATCTGCATGCCCTATATTACTATCTATGTCTGCTCTTAGTTCTTTTTTTTTAAACACGTGGCAAAAAGCTTTGGCCGTTCGTTCCATTGATTAAGAAGATAGTTGCCCGGTTAATTAAGAAAAAACAAGCGAAAACCGGTACATCAGCGACACACACGCCGGTCCCAGGACCACGCATCAGCCGAGCCGCCAGCTCTGCCACCCAAGCGGCCATAGACGACAGCCTACCACACCGGAGCCGCCGCTCCAGCACCCACACCGGCCCCGAGGCCACGCACCCGCCGAGCTGACTATCAATGTGTACAGACACCAGACCTGGCCATGGGCAGCCCGGCCCGAGGCCCGGTCCAAAGCCCGGCCCGAAAATCTCAAGCCTGGGCCGAGAAATGTTGGCCCGTCTGAAAACACAGTTTAACACTACGGCTCAGCCCGACGGGCTTGGTGGGTATTTGGTCGGGTTGGGCTGGGCTTGGGCCGGATTTTTTAGCGTCGGGCTTTCCTCGGGCCGGCCCGAGGCCCGGCCTGGCCCGACACATGCCCAGGTATAACAGACACCCTGAATCAAAGGACTCGGAGCCGCCACTCCGGCTACAACCTGAACAACGTGCACGTGCCGACCCCGAGGCCGCGCATCGAACTGGTCGATGAATTTGTCGCCCAAGCGAGCAAACCTAACACCCAGGAAAAGAGCCGTTGCTCTAGAAACTACGCCTATTCCGAGGCTACGCCCCTGCCTAACCGACAAAGAGCTCCTCGCCGCCATCCACCGCCAGCACCAATTTTCGTTTGTCATTCCGGTCAGGGCCCAACTCAAAAAACGAAATTCTCAAGAGGAAAACACGACACTAAAATGCCGCCAATGTCCGATCACAAGGATCTAGGGTTTCCCCTGAAGTTCACCAAGGGAGGAATGAGAGTTTCACCTCAACGGTGCCTCCAAGAAGGAAACGACGCCCAAGGGCGCCGGCGTCATTGGCTTTGGCTACCATCGTCGATGACAAGGCTTTCGCCTGATTCTAGCTCGTGAATCTCCACCCATGCCTCCACCGGATCCACCAACCTCGACACGCCGACCCCGAGGTCACGCCCCAAAACTGGTCGACGGCTCTGCTCTTAGTTTACTACTCCATTTCATAGTATAGGCTCCTTTCACCCTTTTTTCCATGTACAATAGGAGTTTTCCTACCAATAGAGACAGTTATTTCTGATGCTATCTAATCTGTGTGAATTCGTGGCTTACATTATGAAACAGTCATTTGCAGTTAGTATAATCGTATGGGCTACATGCCTCAGCGTTTACAGTTCATCCCTTTCTTTTATATAGGTCCAGATTTGTCCCTCCAACTATACAACAAGTTCACTTTTGGATCTCTGACTTCAACACCCCCAGAACAAACCAAATACACTAGAATGAACTTATAATTCACTAAACTTCTCACTTTTGGATCCTGCTCTAAAATCTTCCACTTTTAGGACGATGCAACCAGTGTGTGGCAGTGTTTTGCCTGATGTGGTGTTTTAAACAGGGGATCCTTTCTCTCGTCTTCTAACCATTGAGAACTGTTTTGAACTCAGCTGAGGGGCCAAAAGTGATTTCTTTTATTGTCATGAGACATACAAATCTTTGTAATCTGTGTAAACGCGTTTGACCCATCAGGCCCAGTCGTGTGGTATTTTGTCCCAGAGATGCAACTTGTTTCAGGGAGTTAGTTCCAGGCTACCTTAATATAAGTGATTGTTTGATTTTTATGAAAGAGATTCCGCTGTTCCTTGTGGTCCATCTCCATCAAACATTTAATCAACAATTTCATTGGATGCAGCAATGGGTGGAAATTAATATAATTTGAAGTTAACTGGCTGTGGAGTGAAGGCAGCATGAAGATGATTCCTAGAAATTGAATGATCTAGGGTCTTCTGATCGTGCTTGAGACATATGTAACGAGTTGTAATAATGCTGGACATTATCTTGTATCTTTGTGTTCGCCAGCGTACCATGGGTTCAGTTAAGCTATCTGTATTATATTTAAAAGTAGCGAAAGAGACCGAAAATCTCAGCATTTTCAGTCTACTGAAAGGGATGCAAATTCGGTGGATGCCTCTGTGTTGTCAATTGTCATCTCTCCCACAACTGCACGAGTAGTTTGTTGACAATTGTCATCTCTCCCACAACTGCACGAGTAGTTTGCTCTACAGAGTTGTAATTAAATTCAATTTTGACATAAAATTATGCCTTCTCCTTCTATTTTGACATTTAAACTGTTACAAAGCATTTGATTACAGGTTAGAATGTTCACCTACAAAATTGATTTTTACCTTGTATGCATCAATGCTTTTGAATAGCACGCCGTCTGTCCTAAAACATGACAACTCGGCTTTTCGATGGCAAACCATGACAACTCAGACAGAACAAGAAACATTATGTTGAATGTTACCCAAAAAAGAAACATGAGGCTACCATTCACAGGTATGCAAATTAACTTCGAACCTTGAAAAATTACATTCTAATAAGCAATTTCAAGTGTCATTTTATTTTGGAATTGTGCATAATTTCAAGAATTCGAGTACAGCTTAGGTTTGGCAAGGCCTCCCATTTCCACAGGCCCAATTCTCAAAGACATCCAAATGGAGAGATCCATTGAAATTCTGCTAAAAGAAGAGAGAGTTGTTGCCGTGCAACGCCAAGGTAGTTGTCGTGCTTTCGTGACGACAAATGATTGCTTTCCGAGCAAAGCAACAAAGGTTCGCTTTCATGGAGGAGATTGACCATTGTTTAGCGCAAAACGGTAAAGATAAACCAGACCCTAGGGTTGCTAAGGGTCGGCACAGACGATAAAAAGGAGAAGAGCATACCAGAAAATAATGGTAGATGTAGAGGGCCTGAGTATACTCCATAGCACTTAGACAAAGAGGTGCAAGCACAGTAGCACTCACATAAAACTATACCTCAATAATAACAGTCACGGAAAATTACAAGTTAATTTTAAATAGAAAATTTTGGGCTGCTATCTTCTTTCTTTGCCAGTAAGACTCTCTTTGGATTTCATATATTTCACTGGAAACAATTAATTCCAGTAGGAAACAGGAAAATTCCTTTCCTCCTAGCAGGGGCTAAGTATGAAGGAAAATGTATCTACTTCTGTCATTTGTGATGTATACACCTAAAGGGCTAATCAGAATGGGAGCTCATCAACATTTGACGTCAACGTAGCCTATAATCCTTCATCCCACCTGG
Organism: Lolium multiflorum; assembly: GCA_030979885.1. Lineage (NCBI taxonomy): Eukaryota > Viridiplantae > Streptophyta > Magnoliopsida > Poales > Poaceae > Lolium > Lolium multiflorum. The sequence continues at coordinate 161,726 of JAUUTY010000350.1, forward strand.
GAAGATTTGCAGTAGCTTCGTTGACCATTTTTACCAGTGTAACCTGCATTAAGAATAGACTAGGCAATCAAAAGTTCGAATCATGAGTCTCAAACTCAAAGGTTATGAGGCCTTAATACACCAAATGGTAATGGTCGAATTTTGTAAACCAAAATTCTCCAGTATTATGGGGGGTGGGTGGGGGGGGGGGGGGGGGTCCACTTCACAGAAACATATTGTAATCCACAACCCACTTAAACAACTAAACAACATCAATGCTTGATAACTTTGTTCTAGTACTACTAGAAGACATAGCATTTTACTTTCTTTATTGGATGCCCAACTTTGCTTTATTGTAAGCATTATATTGATGTGTGAAACTTTGTTTGATAACTTTGTTCTAGCACTTCTAGAAGACATAGCATTTTACTTTCTTTATTGGATGCCCATGTTTGCTTTTCTGTACGCATTATACTGAATGTGAAAGCTTGAACATACTAGGCAGGTGAATCCACTTCCATGTTTTTCTATACATACTAGCTATTTGTAATGTTCTTCAGGTAATTCACAGGACCAGTCTCTTAGCAATTTGAGATTGATGCTTATCTCATTATGCAGGATTGGCGAGGAAAACAACAGTACCAAAAATTGGTTGAGTAGAAGTGCCTCGGCCACTTGAGGTAGGCAAACTAGAAGCCAATATATGTCTAAATTCACAACAACACAGTTGATATACAAGTGGAGCATTCATGAGCTGCACTAATAATGATTAGAACATGAATATGTTGGGAATTATGGAAGAAATGGAAGGCTTTGCTTCGGGGATCACAAAGCTTTTTCATCCATAGATAAATGGTGCTGCAAGAAACTTCTAAGTGTTGCGTACATCAATAGAAGAGTTCGTTGTTCTTTAAAGAGTCGCTTAAAGAGAAAACATGGCAAAGCTTTCCAACTTCTGAGCCCAAGCACAGCTGATGTATGCCTAGACCACCATGCTAGCGAGCATATTCTTCACGATCAATCAATTATTCCATGTTCAGTGGCTACTTGAGAAGTTCCAAATTCCATTCTTACAACAATTTCGGTTTTTCAGAAATAAAAATGGCTCTCACTTGGTTAGAAACTTGTATTAGGCTGACCAAATTATCAAAGCACAAAACAGTAGCAGGGAATAAGTAGTTCACTGTGTTGAGTGTTGACCTGTTGTAAATTTATTCAAACTAAATGAAAAATTAATGTAAGTATCACAAAACTTTCCTTATTTTTTTATTTTAAATGTTGAACACCTAGACAACACCTCGGTATCTTAAAAATCATTATAAATTAGAGGTATCATAATAAACCTGTAGTGTACTTTTCCAATTTATTTGCTAGATAACGTACCACACTTTCTGGCACTCCTGGAGGGGGTAATGTAAGATTTCTTGGCGGTGGCCTATCTTGGTACGATCTTTTGTCAAATCTCCACTCACCAACTGTTCCATAAGTCAGTACACCCTGAAATCATTTGCCAAGATATTGTCAAATACCTTATGTTAGTAACATAACAGAGAAACCAGGTATTTTGCTTTCTACACTCAAGCTTATGAATATGAAATCTACAGAAAAGAATCACAGGTTTGGGACATAGTTACTAGACCCTAATCCATACCTTGAGTGAATAGTCACATCCATAGGTGAAGTGGATAATAAATGTATTGCCTAGCTTCTTATCAAATGGCGGCTGAAATTTAAGGGGGGCATGAATAATAGCAATAATCATGTCACTCAAACACATAATTTCAGTGCACAAGCATATTATCAGAAGAAAACACAGTTAGGGCACCTGGATCATGAAATCTTTACGAAGGATATGTTGAACCCCATGCAATGCACTGGCAACAGCATATGCATACCTAAAAGCCAAAAAATAAAAACAAAAAAACTGGAATCATAACAATGTACCAATGAGCAAAGGCATGTACCGAAATTCACTTACAAGAAAGATAATTCTCACATTTCCAAAACCCATCCAAAAGCCTTATCAGTCTCTTGATCGTCTTTCATTTGTAGTGACACATTCATCCATGTGGGAGCAATCTTCTCAAGCAGTGTCTTAAAAATTCCTCAGATGATGAAATATTGAGTTAGGTCCCGTACAAAACTAATCAAAACAGTAAACGGTAACTGAAACACGAGTCCTTCAAAGTGGAGTACATGGAATGGAGCTTCACCTCATCCAGGACAGTGCAATCTAAAGAGTGCCAAGTGAGCAACAAGGAATTACCTTCTTAATGATTACAGGGGAATTCCCAATAGGGTCGACATTTGTGATGGGACCTCTTTCTTTAGGGTAGTATTTTCTGATAATTTTCTCGTGTTCAGCTGGTGTAATATAGAAGAAGGGGAATGCGGCTGGGTCATTGTCATAAGCCAAATTTGGTAAGGGTTTCACAAATATATGATCTGGTTCTGCCATCAGTATGTACCTGCGATATTCAAGCGGAACAGAACAGTTATAAACGCATGGGAGAAGAACAGATATATTTGTTTGATCTTGGATGTCTGGATGCCAAATCGTTAACTCCTTTGTGCAAGATTATAACTATACAGAAAATATCGACACCAAAAAGGGGCGTCAGTGTTAACTTACTCTTCTTCAATCTTTGCCTTCTCCAGCCATTGTACGAATGCCCATGGCCTGTTTAGGACGACATAGCCCTGCAGACAGCATCACAATCAAACCTCGGGGGCATTTCGGAACTGATGTTGTTTTCCCCAGTAACAGGGCGTGCATTAACGAAATAAGGTTCAAACCGACAGTGCAAATAGAGTGATCCTCAAGTGAAGGCAAGAAAGCAAGACGTGTTTTACGGCTTAAATGGATTCTGGAGTGCACGCTAACACTGTAAGTTAGACATGATACTTTGCTCAACGTGCAAGTTTCTTGCCAAAATTCCTAAGGTTTTTAACAGGAACATTTTCCCTGAAAGATCAACCTAAGGACAGAGTAAAGTAAAGAAAATAAAAGCACTTGATTTTGCCGCTGGAAGATGGAATCGAAGCATCGAATTTGTTTTTTTCTGGTTTTAAATTCCCAAACGCACAGCTCGTCAGCACACGTAGCCCCCACAACGCCCCCAACAAACAAAGCAAACAAACAAACCGAAACGAGAGTGGGGTTGAGACCAAACAAAAAAAATATACAATTTTGTTTGTACTTACACGGTCCTTGCCGGCGGGGAGTGGGTCGACGACGAAGGTGGGGATCTCGTCCATGAGTCCGTCAGGCTTCCCGGAGTGCAGCACGCGGGTGAAGCCGCCCATGTCGGCGCCCTCGGGGCGCGCCTGCATCCGCTTGTACCAGTAGTACATGACCCGGCACTGCCACCTGCTGTAGGCGGCGTCGGTGGCCGTGAGCGCCACGTGGAAGGGCCGCCTCCGCCCCCTCGCGCCGCCGGCCTTCCGCATCCACCCGGGCATCCGCACCACCGGGTCCCGCCCTCCCGCGACTATTCCTCCTCCGCCGCCGGCGCCGCCGCCGCCGCCGCGGAGCACCGTGGCGAGGACGCTGTAGGAGATCAGGAACGCGAGCACCCCCGCCGCCACCAGCAGCAGCGCCGGCACGGCCCCGCGGCCCCCTCCCGCCGCGCCCTTCCTGGCCGGCGCGTTCATCCCCGGCCGTCAAGCAGTAGAATTTCTCGGGTGGGTTTGGAATCCGGCGGGGTTTTGGGATCGAGGAGGGAGCGATATATGGAAAAGGGACGTGGTCGGGACTTGCGACGGAAGCGAGGTAGCCATCATCGTCGGAATAACAATTACTACTACTAGTAGGAGGAAGAAGAAATAATGGCATTAAGGTACTAATTAGAAAGTGCTTAACGCCATGGATACGCTGAGCGAAAACATTGAGATCCCACTTACCACTGGGCCTACGTGTCCGTGGGGCCCGGAGAACGGTGAGAGTGAGGAAGGTGTCCGTCGGTGAGAACGAATGTGTCAGTTTTGTGTGTGTGTGGGGATGGTTGACCTTGACCAGTAGTGCAGATGTGGACCAGTTCCTGCATTCGTTCTGCAGGCTGCGACTGGAATATGCCTCGCCGTGGGGCCCTTGTTTGGTGCACGCCACTGTTTGGGTTGACTCTCTGAGATGTACTCGGTGATAATTCATTCACAAAATGGAAAAGAGATTTACTCCGTCATCGCATGGAGGTACACATTCCGCCAGTTTGATTAACTAAATACTCCATTCATTCCATAAACCAAGACATATAAATTTAGTACTTTATTCAATTTAAATTACTAATTGACTCAACTTTATCTAATTTATACGTACCAAGACATGTTTTAGCTCTAGATACATGCATACCTCGATAAAGCTGAGTCAATTAATTTAGATCGGAGGGAGTAAAAAAATAAACATCTAAGTTTGACTGAATTTGGACAGAAAAATATGAACATTACCACCAAATCAGCATCTTCTAAGTATATCGATAGATCCACCATAACATAATTTTTTTGGGTGCATTTATTCACTATTAAAATATTGATATTTTTGTATGTATCAGATGCATTTACTAGGTATAATTATTCACTACTGTAAATACTGATCTATTTGTAAGTACTCCCTCTATCCCGGTTTAAAGGGCTTATGTGTATTACTATGTCGTCAATTTGACCATGACAATACAAGGTATACATTACAAAATATGTATCATCGGAAAGTTTAGATGTTCTACCTTCTAATGATATAATTTTTATGTTGTCCAATTGATATTATGTTGGCCAAGTTGATAACATAAACTAGGACGGGGGGGGGGGTAGTAAATATTTAGTCAAACTTAGGATTCTTTGACTTCTAACTAAAAATACACTTTGTTATTTGAAGAGGGGGGGGGGGGGGGGAAACCAAAGTTGGTTTATTTTATTCCTTGATTTAGGTTAATACTATCCAACTTCTTGCGGAAGTCCCTCTGAAGTTTCATCTTGAGAGATCCAGCATGGTATTCATTATGACAAGGCATGTTTCAAGAGTATCACAACAAGTCTGAAGATCCCCCTGCATGATTCAAATAAAAGTCTTAAGCCACTCACACCCTTTCTCTGTAGGCAAAAAACACTGCTCATTTGCTGGGCACGAAGTGCAAGTGAAACAAACGGATGAGCAGGTGAGAGAGCATGTGAAGAAGCCAGCCTTTCCACAGGTTTCTACTGCCACAGCGACCTTACTAGTCCAGAAAACGAACGAACTTTATTCTGATAACAATATATTACAACCAGGTCATTCATTAGCCATAGATAACTTCAGCATCAAAAATGGATATCTAGACGATTTGCAGAAAACTGGTTACAGATTACAATATGATTTGAGACTAACTAAGCATACTCTGGTAACCATCACTTCAACGGAGTTTGATTTCTTCAGGAGAACATCTTGTACGGATCATTTCACACAGTCATCCTGTATTGTGCATCGCAGCAAGCATCATTAGCGTCCAGCCTACTGCTTTGAATTGGAAGTATCCGCATCCCCCTTCACTATGCTGAGGTCGCCGCCATCTTTGCTAGCCTTATTTGCAGCTTTTATTTCATTGGCGTGGTTTATGAACTTTGTGAGGTCCTGAAAAATATATAAACCAGGTTGATTGTTAGTACAAATAAAACAGGGACGAATCACAACACGAAATTATTGGCCAAATCTAATGTTTAACCTACAAGTTAAGATAAGCTCAAAGGCCTGTTCTGTTTTCCATCATTGCAAACTAGTTGGTTCACATTGTGCTATTGCCAACTAGTTGGTTCACAGCATACTGTTAAGCTCCAATGTAAAAGGGTCGCGCTAATTGATCTTATTGGATGGGAATTATCAATAGTATGGCTTACAAAGATGTAAAGGATTTGTCTAACCATGATGTGGACACTCGGTCATAAAGAACACATATAGACAGTAGAGATAAACTACCTTGAATTATAACTATATTGAAAAATGCTACAGAACAACAATGGAGAAACCAATAAACAGAACAAACAGCATCCTCTACGATTCACGAGTGCATATATGGGTATCTTCGGTAATAGATGAAGTACAACAATGATGAGCACTGTAGAATGGGAAAACTTTATATACATCTAATTTGGAAAAATGGAAAGGGTTACTACTACTACATAGATTTACTGGAGCTCAGAATACAAAACAATGAACACATGATCATGCTAAATAATTTTCAACCATAACTATCAGTAGTTCGACAATATTGTCTTGTCAGAAACCAATTACCACCCAGTTTTCATGCTTGTACACGGTTAACTAACGTTACTAAATACAAGACAAAAACATATAAATCATTATATGAGCAGGTGAAAACAAGACTATGCAATTGCACACAAGACAGTAGTGTATGACACTACAAAGACTCCACAGTGATGTGCATGGCAAATGAGATACCAATCTTGTTATAATAGAAAGGAAATTGGTAAATACAGTGTTGTTCTTCACAATTTAGAAGATAGCAAAATATATCAGACAATAATAGACCATCAACCTATAATACTCCCTCCGTCCCATGAAACTTGTCTAAGATTTTTATCGAAATTTAGATGTATCTAGAGTTCTAGACACTAAATAGTATCTAGATAAATCTAAATTTTGACAAACTTTCGACATGTATCATGGGACAGAGGGAGTACTACATCATAACCATGATGTATTTTACTGTTGTGATGTTGTCAATACAAGGTAGCAGAATCTACAGTAAGTTCCCACTCATTAAGTTACAAATGGCCATACCATTTGGGCTACAGACATGCCATTTTACTGAACATTGTCACCAAGCCAAGGTACTATAATACTCAACGAAGCTATCACAAGTTGCAGGAATTATGAATCAAACAAGAATTAGGCAGGTCTGTAGAACTATGGATAAATGACCCAGTTCTCAAATTTACATTAGGTGCTACATGAGATAGACAAGACAGGAAACTGCAAGTAAGATGTAGGATATTATTAAAGGTGCTGGCAAACAAATTCAGAAACAGTCAGTCCAGTTACGCAAACATGGAAGCCTCTCCACACAATCACCTCCGGAATCCATGGTATGAATTAGTACTGCCAACCCCAGCAACAGATTGATACTGCCTCAACACTGAATTACACTTAAAAAACCAGGCCTAGAGCAGGGAATACTACCAACACTGTTTACGCGGCCTGAATCCTGATTGATAGGACAATAAACTAACTAGCTACACCATACCTTGATGTATCATGGGACAAAGGGAGTACTACATCATAACCATGATGTATTTTACTGTTGTGATGTTGTCAATACAAGGTAGCAGAATATACAGTAAGTTCCCAATCATCAATTTTACCAATGGCCATACCATTTGAGCTACAAAGATGCCATTTACTGAACATTATCACCAAGCCAGGATACTATAGTACTCAATGAAGCCATCACAAGTTGCAGGAATTATGAATTAAACCAGAACTAGGAAGATCTGTAGAACAATGGATAATGACCCAGTTCTCAAATTCACATTAGGAGCTACATGAGATAGACAAGACAGGAAACTGCAAGTAAGATGTAGGGTATATTAAAGGTGTTGGCAAGCAAATTCAGATACAGTCAGTCCAGGTACGCAAACATGAAAGCCTCTCCACACAATCGCCTCCGGAATCCAGAGTATGAATTAGTACTGCCAACCCCAGCAACAGATTAATACTGCCTCAACACTGAATTGCACTTAAAAACCAGGCCTAGAGCAGGGAATACTGCCAATACCGTTTACGCGGCCTGAATCGTGATTGATAGGGCAATAAACTAACTAGCTACACCATACCTTGTCGGCGTCCATGTCCTTGGTGAACTTGGTCGGCTTCACGACCCTCTTCCCTGCAAGAATCAACCAGCCAGCCAATCAAACAAACAGGCAACCATAGGACGCCACCAGCAAGAAGAAAATCGGAAGCAGTCATACACCATTACCGAAGGAGGACCGAAAACAGGGTAGGATGCGTGGCAGGGACACGAACCTTTGCGGATGTGGGGGGCCTTGCCGTGGCGGCTGGGAGGGGCGGACTTCTTCTTGGTCTGCCCCTTGAACATGGTCTGCTTCTGCGTCATCTTCTCCTCTCTCTCTCTCTCTTCGATCGAGCAAGTCGCCGCGGGTTGTGGTGTTCTGCGACGGGGGATTTCCTGATTTCGGCTGGCAACGTCGAGCTGCTTCTGATGCTACGGTGGTCGGGGATAGGCGGCGGCTGCCTGCCTCCGAGGCTAGGGTTTTGGGGGAGGTATGGCTGGGGAAGAAGCCCAGTTGGACGGCCCGTTGTTTCTGTTTTTCGAAAAGTTTTGTTGGCCTTTTTCTGGAGAAGGGATTTGGTGCACATGGGCACCTGTCTTCAATTTCAGATTTTTGAAAATTTTAAAATTTCACACTTCTATATCTTTAAAAATTATGGCCTTAAATATATCGATAGATATGTACAGGAGAAGTCTATGCAAAAAATTCCGAGTAAAAATACTTTAAATTTGAGAAATATAAAATAAACAAATTTCAGACAAAAAGATATACTATTTTACTACCATTTAATGTCAGAAATTTGTCTTTTTTATATTTCCAAAATACAATGTATTTTTAACAGGACTTGTTTTGCCTACAACCCCATTGTATATATTAATCTATGTATTTTGACACTATAATTTTTGAAGACATAGAAATATTAGATTTTAAAATTTCAAAAAATCCAAAACTGGAGGAAACATTGGTGTCCATGTGTGAAAGACACTTTTCGCTTTTTCTGCTAGTACATTGGAGTTCTGGATACACTTTGTAATTTAACCTTCTAACACCACATGATCCTTCAAAGGGATGTGCCGTTAAAAAAAAACTTTCCAGAAATAGGCTCGTGTGGTTGCTCAATGCTCCCGTATTTTCGAGGCCGATGTCCCCTTCTGTTGTTGAGTTGTACTACACCTGTTTCATAGCCTAATATCTCGATTTTATAATATAAGACATATGGAAATAGAGGAAATATATTTTTGGCAAATTGATCTTGTTCGAATAATTGGTTCCGTGCCCCACGTAGAGTGCTACTCAGTTTTGCCCAATACTCGGAGCACTTCTCCTTTTCGCCCTTTTTCTTAAAACTAGCCTCGCGAATAAGCAAATTACACGTTTTCATCGGTGCACACCCTTTGATCATTCGTGACCTAAGGTGGAACCCACTTAAAGCTTACAGGTGGGACCGAGTATAACTGGTCGCAGTCCAAACATTGCAAAATTCCACGTGTGGGTTCAGATGGTGCTCTCGTGTGTGTTCATGCAGCTTGCCTTCAATGGTGCTGCCCCGAGTACCGGATCAACATAGGATCTTTCCCCCCACGATAGCTCTCATCGCTCTGCAATAACTGGTCGCCCACCTCTCTTGAGTGGGCCGATCTGAAGCCACTCAGCCGGAATAGCCGGTCGGAGGCGGCGGAGGTGAAGCGCCGGTGTAGTCTAGGTCTAGTCTAGGTCTTCTCCCCTTCTAGTTCTTAGCTTACCCTTGTGGATATTGGCGTCATGCCCGTGCTGAGGTGGTGGCGGTGGAGATCGGGCTTCTCCCTGCTGCAGATGGAGATGCTACAGCTGTTCGTGGAGCTCCGGCGGTTGGAGCCAGAGACGGGCGGCGGCAGATCGACATCAACCTCTTCAATAAAGCCCTTCTTATATTCACCAGATCTAGGCGATTTCGTCCTGGTTCAACCTCTCTTTGGTCACCACGGTGGTGGAGATTGGGAGGGGATGCACGACGAGGCCGCGGTTGTTGGATCTGCCGAATGGATCCTTGGAGCAGCTCTTCCTCGCGCGCATCACACGGTGACCAGGTGATGTCTACGTTCCCCCTCCTTTCCTGTAGACAGTGTTGGGCCTCCAAGTGCAGAGGTTTGTAGAACAGCAGCAAGTTTTCCCTTAAGTGGATCACCCAAGGTTTATCGAACTCGGGGAGGAAGAGGTCAAAGATATCCCTCTCATGCAACCCCGCAACCACAAAGCAAGAAGTCTCTTGTGTCCCCAACACACCTAATAGGTGCACTAGTTCGGCGAAGAGATAGTGAAATACAAGTGGTATGAATGAATATGAGCAGTAGTAACTGTGCCAGAAAATAGCTTGCTGGCGTGTAGTTGATGGTAGCAGTATTGCAGATAGTAACACAAAACAAGAAACAAGCAGAGTAACTCAGCAGTATTTAGGAACGAGGCCTAGGGATTACACTTTCACTAGTGGACACTCTCAACATTGATCACATAACAGAATAGATAAATGCATACTCTACACTTTTGTTGGATGATGAACACATTGCGTAGGATTACACGAACCCTCAATGCCGGAGTTAACAAGCTCCACAATAATGCTCATGTTTAAGTAACCTTAAGTGTAAGATAGATCAAAACGACTAAACCAAGTACTAGCATAGCATGCACACTGTCACCTTCATGCATATGTAGGAGGAATAGATCACATCAATATTATCATAGCAATAGTTAACTTCGCAATCTACAAGAGATCATGATCATAGCATAAACCAAGTACTAACACGGTGCACGCACTGTCACCTTTGCACACATGCAGGAGGAATAAAACTACTTTAATAACACATCACTAGAGTAGCACATAGATAAATTGTGATACAAACACATTGCAATCATCAAGAGATATAAATAAGCACTTCATTACGCTCTTCAACAGTGAATAAGTACTTCGTGAAATATAGCCTAAGAGACCCACACGGTGCACACACTGTCACCTTTACACACGTGGGACAAGGAGTCTCCGGAGATCACATAAGTAAAACCCACTTGACTAGCATAATGACATCTAGATTACAAGCATCATCATATGAATCTCAATCATGTAAGGCAGCTCATGAGATTATTGTATTGAGGTACATAGGAGAGAGATTAACCACATAGCTACCGGTACAGCCCCGAGCCTCGATGGAGAACTACTCCCTCCTCATGGGAGCAGCAGCGGTGATGAAGATGGCGGTGGAGATGGCAGCGGTGTCGATGGAGAAGCCTTCCGGGGGCACTTCCCCGCTCCGGCAGGGTGCCGGAACAGAGACTCCTGTCCCCGATCTTGGCTTCGCGATGACGGCGGCTGGCACTTTTCTCGTATCGTGTCTTTCTCCCTAAGGGTTTTCGATGCAGGCTTTATATAGGCGAAGAGGCGGCGCAGAGGGTCAACGGGCGGCCGGGGGTAAGGCGGCGCGGGCCAACCCTAGGCCGCGCCGGCCACCCCCTGGTGCCTGTGGCCCCCGGTCCTTCCCGGTGTTCTGGAAGCTTCGTGGAAAAATAGGAACCCGGGCGTTGATTTCGTCCAATTCCGAGAATATTTCGTTACTAGGATTTCTGAAACCAAAAACAGCAGAAAAGGAACCACTTCGGCATCTTGTTAATAGGTTAGTTCCAGAAAATGCATAAATATGACATAAAGTGTGCATAAAACATGTAGATATCATCAATAAAGTAGCATGGAACATAAGAAATTATCGATACGTTGGAGACGTATCAGCATCCCCAAGCTTAGTTCTGCTCGTCCCGAGCAGGTAAAACGATAACAAAGATAATTTCTTAAGTGACATGCCATCATAACCTTGATCATACTATTGTAAGCATATGAGATGAATGCAGCGATCAAAACAATGGTAATGACATGAGTAAACAAGTGAATCATAAAGCAAAGACTTTTCATGAATAGTACTTTCAAGACAAGCATCAATAAGTCTTGCATAAGAGTTAACTCATAAAGCAATAAATCAAAGTAAAGGCATTGAAGCAACACAAAGGAAGATTAAGTTTCAGCGGTTGCTTTCAACTTGTAACATGTATATCTCATGGATAGTTGTCAACATAGAGTAATATAATAAGTGCAAATATGCAAGTATGTAGGAATCAATGCACAGTTCACACAAGTGTTTGCTTCTTAAGGTGGAAGGAGATAGGTAAACTGACTCAACAATAAAAGTAAAAGAATGGTCCTTCAAAGAGGAAAGCATCGATTGCTGTATTTGTGCTAGAGCTTTTATTTTGAAAACATGAAACAATTTTGTCAACGGTAGTAATAAAGCATATGAGTTATGAAAATTATATCTTACAAGTTGCAAGCCTCATGCATAGTATACTAATAGTGCCCGCACCTCGTCCTACTTAGCTTGGACTACCGGATCTTTGCATGCCATGTTTCAACCAAGTGTCACAAAGGGGTACCTCCATGCCGCCTGTACAAAGGTCTAAGGAGAATGCTCGCATTTCGGATTTCTCGCTTTTGATTATTCTCAACTTAGACATCCATACCGGGACAACATGGACAACAGATAATGGACTCCTCTTAAATGCATAAGCATGTAGCAAAGTTATTATTCTCATATGAGATTGAGGATATATGTCCAAAACTGAAACTTCCACCATGATTCATGGCTTTAGTTAGCGGCCCAATGTTCTTCTCTAACAATTTTGCATGCTCCAACCACTAAAATGATAGACCTTCAGACAAGACGGACATGCATAGCAACTCACATGATATTCAACAATAGTTGATGGCGTTCCCCAGAAGCATGGTTATCGCACAACAAGCAACTTAATAAAATATAAAGTGCATAAGTACATATTCAATACTACGATAGTTTTTAAGGCTATTTTGTCCCATGAGCTATATATTGCATAGGTGGATGATGGAATTTTAAAGGTAGCACTCAAGCAATTTACTTTGGAATGGCGGAGAAATACCATGTAGTAGGTAGGTATGGTGGACACAAATGGCATAGTAGTTGGCTCAAGGATTTTGGATGCATGAGAAGTATTCCCTCTCGATACAAGGTTTAGGCTAGCAAGGTTATTTGAAGCAAACTCAAGGATGAACAAGTGCAGCAAGACTCACATAAAAGACATATTGTAAACATTATAAGACTCTACACTGTCTTCCTTGTTGTTCAAAACTCAATACTAGAAATTATCTAGACCTTAGAGAGACCAATTATGCAAACCAAATTTTAGCAAGCTCTATGTATTTCTTCATTAATGGGTGCAAAGTGTATGATGCAAGAGCTTAAACATGAGCACAACAATTGCCAAGTATCCATTATCCAAGACATTTTAGAATTACTACATGTAGCATTTTCCAATTCCAACCATATAACAATTTAACGAAGAGGAAACTTCGCCATGAATATTATGAGCTAAGAACACATGTGTTCATACGAACCAGCGGAGCGTGTCTCTCTCCCACACAAGGATGAACTTATTCAGAGAACTAAGATAACAAAACAAAAACAAAAATAAAAGCACACAGAAGTAAAGTACATAGGATGTGATGGAATAAAAATATAGTTTCACTAGAAGAAACCTGATAAGTTGTCGATGAAGAAGGGGATGCCTTGGGCATCCCCAAGCTTAGATGCTTGAGTCTTCTTAAAATATGCAGGGATGAACCACCGGGGCATCCCCAAGCTTAGACCTTTCACTCTTCTCGATCACATTATATCACCCTCTTCTATTGACCCTTGAAAACTTCCTTCACACCAAACTTCAAGCAAACTCATTAGAGGGTTAGTGCATAATCAAAAATTCACATGTTCAGAGGTGACACAATCATTCTTAACACTTCTGGACATTGCACAAAACTTCTGAAAGTTAATGGAACAAAGAAACTCATTCAACTTAACAAAAGCGGCAATGCGAAATAAAAGGCAGAATCTGTCAAAAACAGAACAGTCCGTAAAGACGAATTTAAATCTGGCACCAGACTTGCTCAAATGGAAAAACTCAAAACTAATGAAAGTTGCGTACATATCTGAGGATCACGCTCGTAAATTGGCAGATTTTTTCGAATTTTCTACAGAGAATTGTGCCCAGATTCGTGACAGACAGCAATGCTGTTTCTGCGCAGCGATCCCAAATATAACATCAACTTTAGCATAGAAACTTTACTTGGCACAAAAACATGATAAGGAGAGGTTGCTACAGTAGTAAACAACTTCCAAGACTCAACAAAACAAAAATTGCTGTAGTAAAATAAACACATGGGTTATCTCCCAAGAAGTTCTTTCTTTATAGCCATTAAGATGGGCTCAGTTTTAATGATGCACTCGCAAGAAATAGTATTTGAGGCAAAAGAGAGCATCAAGAGGCAAATTCAAAACACATTTAAGTCTAACATGCTTCCTATGCATAGGAATCTTGTAAATAAACAAGTTCATGAAGAGCAAAGTAACAAGCATAGGAAGATAAAACAAGTGTAGCTTCAAAAATTTCAGCACATAGAGAGGTGTTTTAGTTACATGAAAATTTTTACAACCATATTTTCCTCTCTCATAATAACTTTCAGTAGCATCATGAGCAAACTCAACAATATAACTATCACATAAAGCATTCTTATCATGAGTCTCATGCATAAAATTATTACTCTCCACATAGGCATAATCAATTTTATTAGTTGTAGTGGGAGCAAATTCAACAAAGTAGCTATCATTATTATTCTCATCATCAAATATAGGAGGCATAGTATCATCAAAGTAAATTTTCTCCTCAATGCTTGGGGGACTAAAAATATCATGCTCATCAAAGCCAGCTTCCCCAAGCTTAGAATTTTCCATAGCATTAGCAACAATGGTGTTCAAAGCATTCATACTAATAACATTCCCATTATCATGCATATAAAGTTCCATGGGTTTTTTAATTCTCTCTTCAAACACATCATGTCCTAATTCAAGATAAAGTTCATAAAGATCTCTCATATTTTTGTTGTTTTCCATTATGCCTAACTAGTGTAAACAAGAAACCAAATGTCGCAATTGCAGAGTCTAAAGGAAATAGCTTTGAGTACTTACAATGGCGCCGGAAAATAGCTTAGTAGCCAAGATCCGGAGTGTGAGTACCTTTTACCTTTCCTCCCCGGCAACGGCGCCAGAAAAGTGCTTGATGTCTACGTTCCCCCTTTCCCTGTAGACAGTGTTGGGCCTCCAAGTGCAGAGGTTTGTAGAACAGCAGAAGTTTTCCCTTAAGTGGATCACCCAAGGTTTATCGAACTCAGGGAGGAAGAGGTCAAAGATATCCCTCTCATGCAACCCTGCAACCACAAAGCAAGAAGTCTCTTGTGTCCCCAACACACCTAATAGGTGCACTAGTTCGGCGAAGAGATAGTGAAATACAAGTGGTATGAATGAATATGAGCAGTAGCAACGGTGCCAGAAAATAGCTTGCTGGCGTGTAGTTGATGGTGGTAGTATTGCAGCAGTAGTAACACAAGAACAAGAAACAAGCAAATAGTAACTCAGCATTTAGGAACAAGGCCTAGGGATTACACTTTCACTAGTGGACACTCTCAACATTGATCACATAACAGAATAGATAAATGCATACTCTACACTTTTGTTGGATGATGAACACATTGCGTAGGATTACACGAACCCTCAATGCCGGAGTTAACAAGCTCCACAATAATGCTCATGTTTAAGTAACCTTAAGTGTAAGATAGATCAAAACGACTAAACCAAGTACTAGCATAGCATGCACACTGTCACCTTCATGCATATGTAGGAGGAATAGATCACATCAATATTATCATAGCAATAGTTAACTTCGCAATCTACAAGAGATCATGATCATAGCATAAACCAAGTACTAACACGGTGCACGCACTGTCACCTTTGCACACATGCAGGAGGAATAAAACTACTTTAATAACACATCACTAGAGTAGCACATAGATAAATTGTGATACAAACACATTGCAATCATCAAGAGATATAAATAAGCACTTCACTACGCTCTTCAACAGTGATAAGTACTTCGTGAAATATAGCCTAAGAGACCCACACGGTGCACACACTGTCACCTTTACACACGTGGGACAAGGAGTCTCCGGAGATCACATAAGTAAAACCCACTTGACTAGCATAATGACATCTAGATTACAAGCATCATCATATGAATCTCAATCATGTAAGGCAGCTCATGAGATTATTGTATTGAGGTACATAGGAGAGAGATTAACCACATAGCTACCGGTACAGCCCCGAGCCTCGATGGAGAACTACTCCCTCCTCATGGGAGCAGCGGTGATGAAGATGGCGGTGGAGATGGCAGCGGTGTCGATGGAGAAGCCTTCCGGGGCACTTCCCCGCTCCGGCAGGGTGCCGGAACAGAGACTCCTGTCCCCCATCTTGGCTTCGCGATGACGGCGGCTCTGGAACTTTTCTCGTATCGTGTCTTTCTCCCTAAGGGTTTTCGATGCAGGGGCTTTATATAGGCGAAGAGGCGGCGCAGGAGGGTCAACGAGGCGGCCAGGGGGTAAGGCGGCGCGGGCCAACCCTAGGCCGCGCCGGCCACCCTCCTGGTGGGCCTGTGGCCCCCCTCTGGTCCTTCCCGGTTGTTCTGGAAGCTTCGTGGAAAAATAGGAACCTGGGCGTTGATTTCGTCCAATTCCGAGAATATTTCGTTACTAGGATTTCTGAAACCAAAAAGCAGAAAACAGAACTGGCACTTCGGCATCTTGTTAATAGGTTAGTTCCAAAATGCATAAATATGACATAAAGTGTGCATAAAACATGTAGATATCATCAATAAAGTAGCATGGAACATAAGAAATTATCGATACGTTGGAGACGTATCACCAGGTTTGTCACCGTGATCCTTGGCCAACAACGTGGCCCATCTTCCTCAACCTCCATGGCGGAGGCCCTCATGGTCGGCTGCTGGAGCTCGACGCCGCTGGGAGTCAAGTGGTGCGTCCCCGACTCTCTGGTGGTAGCCAGGAGCTTGATCTTTGCGTCGGACAAGAGCGTTCGAGCGGTCTACGCTCGGGACTCGGCGGAGACGCCTGGAGTTCGCCGTCGGTGGGTGGCAGAGATGCCCTTGGGCTTGATTGCTTTTTCCATTTACTAGCCAGGGTGTTTCTTGTTAAGTGGAAGGACCCTTCTTCAAAATTTAGGTTTCTCAGGACAAGAGATGTAAAGGGGCTTTTCTGTAAGATGTACCTGCCACATGTTCTAATATAAGTGCTCCACCGAGGCCGTCTGACCCCACTTCTGTTCAGAAAAAAATGGTGCTGCCCCTAACAGGCACAAGGCTTGCTCGCTACTTACGCAACCGGCCTGGCGCTAGTCTAGAGAGTCCAATCAATGCCCCGCTCGCGCGAATGCTCCTTGGTCGCTATTAATTCCGATTGGCCGGACGCGCGTACTAAACATCCCACTCTCTCCTCGTTGCACCCTATACGTCTCCAACGTATCGATAATTTCTTATGTTCCATGCTACTTTATTGATGATATCTACATGTTTTATGCACACTTTATGTCATCTTCGTGCATTTTCTGAACTAACCTATTAACAAGATGCCGAAGTGCGTTCCTGTTTCTGCTGTTTTTGGTTTAAATCCTAGTAACGAAATATTTTCGGAATTGGACGAAATCAACGCCCAGGTTCCTATTTTGCCCGGAAGCATCCGAACACCCGAGAGCCGCCAGAGGAGGGCCCTGTGGGCCCAGATGATAGGTGGCGCGGCCTGGGCCCGGCCGCGCCCATGGTGTGGTCGCCTTCGACCTTCCGACGCCGCCCTTTCGCCTATATAAAGCCCCTGCGTCGAAAACCCTTACGGAGGAAGCCACGGTACGCGAAACCTTCCAGAGCCGCCGCCATCGCGAAGCCAAGATCTGGGGACAGAGTCTCTGTTCCGGCACCCTGCCGGACGGGGAAGTGCCCCGGAAGGCTTCTCCATCGACACCGCTGCCATCTCCACCGCCATCTTCATCACCGCTGCTGCTCCCATGAAGAGGGAGTAGTTCTCCATCGAGGCTCGGGGCTGTACCGGTAGCTATGTGGTTCATCTCTCTCCATGTACTTCAATACAATAATCTCATGAGCTGCCTTACATGATTGAGATTCATATGATGATGCTTGTAATCTAGATGTCATTGTGCTAGTCAAGTGAGTTTTACTTATGTGATCTCCGGAGACTCCTTGTCCCACGTGTGTAAAGGTGACAGTGTGTGCACCGTGTGGGTCTCTTAGGCTATATTTCACAGAATACTTATTCACTGTTATGAATGGCATAGTGAAGTGCTTATTTATATCTCTTTATGATTGCAATGTGTTTTGTATCACAATTTATCTATGTGCTACTCTAGCAATGTTATTAAAGTAGTTTTATTCCTCCCGCACGATGTAATGGTGACAGTGTGTGCATCCGTGTTAGTACTTGGTTTATGCTATGATCATGATCTCTTGTAGATTGCGAAGTTAACTATTGCTATGATAGTATTGATGTGTATTATTCCTCCTACATAAGCATGAAGGTGACAGTGTGCATGCTACGTTAGTACTTGGTTTAGTCGTATTGATCTATCTTACACTCTAAGGTTACTTAAATATGAACATTGAATTGTGGAGCTTGTTAACTCCGGCATTGAGGGTTCGTGTAATCCTACGCAATGTGTTCATCATCCAACAAGAGTGTAGAGTATGCATTTATCTATTCTGTTATGTGATCAATGTTGAGAGTGTCCACTAGTGAAAGTCTAATCCCTAGGCCTTGTTCCTAAATACTGCTATCGCTGCTTGTTTACTGTTTTACTGCGTTACTACTGCATGTTTACTTCCTACAATATTACTACCATCAACTGCACGCCAGCAAGCTATTTTCTGGCGCCGTACTACGCTCATATTCATTCATACCACCCGTATTTCACTATCTCTTCGCCGAACTAGTGCACCTATTAGGTGTGTTGGGGACACAAGAGACTTCTTGCTTTGTGGTTGCAGGGTTGCATGAGAGGGATATCTTTGACCTCTTCCTCCCCGAGTTCGATAAACCTTGGGTAATCCACTTAAGGGAAACTTGCTGCTGTTCTACAAACCTCTGCTCTTGGAGGCCCAACACTGTCTACAAGAATAGAAGCACCCGTAGACATCAAGCACTTTTCTGCGCCGTTGCCGGGGAGGAAAGGTAAAAGGCACTCATACTTCGGTTCCAGGTAACACTTTTCTGGCGCCATTGTGTGTGTGCTCGAAGCTATTTCCTTTAGACTCTGCAATTGCGACATTTGGTTTCTTGTTTACACTAGTTAGGCATAATGGACAACAATGACCTTTTTATTCTATTTCCTGATTTAAGACATGGATGGTTTGATGCGAAAATTAAAAAAACCATGGAACATATTAATATGAATGCTTTGAACACCATTGTTGTTAATGATATGGAAAATTCTAAGCTTGGGGAAGCTGGCTTTGATGAGCATGATATTTTTAGTCCCCCAAGCATTGAGGAGAAAATTTACTTTGATGATACTTTGCCTCCCATTTATGATGATTATAATGATAGTAGTCTTTTGTTACCACCTGTTATGGAGGATAAATTTGATTATGATTACAATATACCTCCTATATTTGATAGCTACTTTGTTGAATTTGCTCCCACTACAATTAATAAGAATGACTATGCCTATGTGGAGAGTAATAATTTTATGCATGAGACTCATGATAAGAATGCTTTATGTGATAGTTATATTGTTGAGTTTGCTCATGTTGCTACTGAAAGTTATTATGAGAGAGGAAAATATGGTTGTAAAAATTTTCATGTTACTAAAACACCTCTCTATGTGCTGAAATTTTTGAAGCTACACTTGTTTTATCTTCCTATGCTTGTTACTTTGCTCTTCATGAACTTGTTTATTTACAAGATTTCTATGCATAGGAAGCATGTTAGACTTAAATGTGTTTTGAATTTGCCTCTTGATGCTCTCTTTTGCTTCAACTTCTATTTTCTTGCGAGTGCATCATTAAAACTCTTGAGCCCATCTTAATGGCTATAAAGAAAGAACTTCTTGGGAGATAACCCATGTGTTTTTTTACTACAGTACTTTGTTTTATATTTGAGTCTTGGAAGTTGTTTACTACTGTAGCAACCTCTCCTTATCATGTTTTTGTGCCAAGTAAAGTTTCTATGTCAAAGTTGATGTTATATTTGGGATCGCTGCGCAGAAACAGCATTGCTGTCTGTCACGAATCTGGGCACAAGTCTCTGTAGAAAATTCAAAAAATCTGCCAATTTACGAGCGTGATCCTCAGATATGTGCAACTTTCATTAGTTTTGAGTTTTTCCATTCGAGCAAGTCTGGTGCCATTTTAAAATTCGTCGACTGTTCTTTTTGACAGATTCTGCCTTTTATTTCGCATTGCCGCTTTTGTTAAGTTGAATGAGTTTCTTTGTTCCATTAACTTTCAGAAGTTTTGTGCAATGTCCAGAAGTGTTAAGAATGATTGTGTCACCTCTAAACATGTGAATTTTTGATTATGCACTAACCCTCTAATGAGTTTGCTTGAAGTTTGGTGTGAAGGAAGTTTTCAAGGGTCAATAGAAGAGGGTGATATAATGTGATCGAGAAGAGTGAAAGGTCTAAGCTTAGGGATGCCCCGTGGTTCATCCCTGCATATTTTAAGAAGACTCAAGCATCTAAGCTTGGGATGCCCAAGGCATCCCCTTCTTCATCGACAACTTATCAGGTTTCTTCTAGTGAAACTATATTTTTATTCAGTCACATCTTATGTACTTTACTTGGAGCGTCTATGTGCTTTTATTTTTGTTTTTGTTATCTTAGTTCTCTGAATAAGTTCATCCTTGTGTGGGAGAGAGACACGCTCCGCTGGTTCGTATGAACACATGTGTTCTTAGCTCATAATATTCATGGCGAAGTTTCCTCTTCGTTAAATTGTTATATGGTTGGAATTGAAAAATGCTACATGTAGTAATTGGTAAAATGTCTTGGATAATGTGATACTTGGCAATTGTTGTGCTCATGTTTAAGCTCTTGCATCATATACTTTGCACCTATTAATGAAGAAATACATAGAGCTTGCTAAAATTTGGTTTGCATAATTGGTCTCTCTAAGGTCTAGATAATTTCTAGTATTGAGTTTTGAACAACAAGGAAGACGGTGTAGAGTCTTATAATGTTTACAATATGTCTTTTATGTGAGTTTTGCTGCACCGGTTCATCCTTGTGTTTGTTTCAAATAACCTTGCTAGCCTAAGCCTTGTATCGAGAGGGAATACTTCTCATGCATCCAAATTCCTTGAGCCAACCACTATGCCATTTGTGTCCACCATACCTACCTACTACATGGTATTTCTCCGCCATTCCAAAGTAAATTGCTTGAGTGCTATCTTTAAACAATTCAAAATTTATCACCTCTTATTTGTGTCAATGTTTTATAGCTCATGAGGAAGTATGTGGTGTTTATCTTTCAATCTTGTTGGGCAACTTTCACCAATGGACTAGTGGCTTCATCCGCTTATCCAATAACTTTGCAAAAAGAGCTGGCAATGGGATTCCCAGTCCCAAATTAGTTAACAAAAATAGACACTCCTCCATGGTATGTGATTGTTGGACGGCACCCGAAGGATTCGGTTAGCCATGGCTTGAGAAAGCAAAGGTGGGGAGGAGTGTCATCATAATAAAACTAAAATAAAAAGGCACTCCTTCATGGTATGAGATTGTTGGCAGGTGATACGTCCCCGACGTATCCATAATTTCTGTCGTTCCATGCTTGTTTTATGACAATACTTACATGTTTTGCTTGCACTTTATGATGTTTTTATGCGTTTTCCGGAACTAACCTATTAACAAGATGCCACAGTGCCAGTTCCTGTTTTCTGCTGTTTTTGGTTCCAGAAAGGCTGTTCGGGCAATATTCTCGAATTCGACGAAACGAAGACCAAACATCATAATTCACCGAGACGGACCAGGACACCGAAGGGGAGCCGGAGGGGAGGCCCCACACCACCCGGCGGCGCGGCCAAGGAGGGGGCGCGCCGGTGTGGTGAGCCCACCGGCACCCCCTCGCGCCGCCTCTTCGCCTATTTAACCCTCGTGACCTAAAACACCGTACCACTTAACGAAACTCCAAAAAGACTCCGGGGCGCCGCCATCGCGAAACTCCAATTCGGGGACAGAAGTCTGTTCCGGCACCCTGTCGGGACGGGGAAGTGCCCCAAGCCATCTCCATCAACGCCACCATCTCCATCATGCTCCGTGAGTAGTTCCCCCATGGACTACGGGTTCTAGCTGTAGCTAGTTGGTATTCTCTCCCCATGTACTTCAATACAATGATCTCATGAGCTGCCTTACATGATTGAGATTCATATGATGTAATCGGTGTTGTGTTTGTTGGGATCCGATGGATGATACATTATGATTAGTCTATCTATAAAGTTTGTGAAGTTATTGTTGCTGCAATCTTGTTATGCTTAATGCTTGTCACTAGGGCCCGAGTGGCATGATCTTAGATTTGAGCTCTATAATTATTGCTTAGATTGTATCTACAAGTTGTATGCACATGTCACTGTCCGGAACCAAAGGCCCCGAAGTGACAGAAATCGGGACAACCGGAGGGGATGGCGGTGATGTGAGGGACACATGTTTTCACGGAGTGTTAATGCTTTGCTCCGGTGCTCTATTAAAAGGAGTACCTTAATATCCAGTAGATTCCCTTGAGGCCCGGCTGCCACCGGCTGGTAGGACAATAGATGTTGTGCAAGTTTCTCATTGCGAGCACGTACGACTAAATATGGAAAACATGCCTACATGATTAATGAATTGATGTTCTTTCTTAATGCCTTATCAATCCTATCAATTGCCCAACTGTAATTTGTTCACCCAACACTTGTTATTGGAGAGTTACCACTAGTGTAGATAGCTGGGAACCCCGGTCCATCTCGCATCATCATATACACGTTCTACATGTCATTGGAAGTAGTATCAACTATTTTCTGGTACCATTGCTCTCATATTGCTATTACTGCTGCTGTGTTACTGTTACTATTGCTCTCATATTACTGCTACTTTCACATCACCCCTGTTACTAGTGCTTTTCCAGGTGCAGCTGAATTGACAACTCAGTTGTTAAGGCTTATAAGTATTCTTTACCTCCCCTTGTGTCGAATCAATAAATTTGGGTTTTACTTCCTTCGAAGACTGTTGCGATCCCCTATACTTGTGGGTCATCAAGACTATTTTCTGGCGCCGTTGCCGGGAGGCATAGCTCTACTCATAAGTTCACCTGGGGAGTACACTCTACCTCTCTCTCTCTGCTTTTATCTTATTTTGTCTTGCTAGTTTATTTCTGTCTAGTTTTACTTTGCTTAGTTTACTTTTGTCTAGTTTATTTTTGTCTTGTTTTATTTTTCCTATATACCCAAAAATCCATAAAAATTTGAAAAACCTAAAAATTAAAAACTGCTGTTATGGGAGAACCAATAACCTACTTGGAGCTTATAGAATGTTATAATAATTATAGAGAATCAAGAACTGGTAAAATAATGAGTGCTATGATAGAAAAATTGAATACAATTGCTGAAATCTTGCTTAAACGCCATAATATAAACTGTTGCTCTCAACATGATACTAAACATCTTAAATTTCAATGTGGCTTTAGTAAGGAATTTTTAATTAAGAACTATAATCGGAATTGCTATATTCATTATGGGTTCGAAGAGGTAGAACAATTTGTCTTATTTATGGGAGCCTCCGAGATAGAATCCTTCATGGTTGAGAATTATGAAACTTGTGTTGTTTGTAAGGGCCTTAAAGATTATGTCTCTACTATCCTTAATTCTTGCATAGAATGCTACAGTAGGAATCCTTATATCCTTGATTATAAAGAGAGACACATTAATGCACAAGAATGCACTCACAATTTGCAGGAACCGGTGGAAGAAGAAATTGATGAACCTGAAAGCTCATTGGATGAAAAAGAGGAGGAAATTGATGAACTTGAAAGCTCATTGGATGAAAAAGAAGAAGAGAGTGACGAACAAAAGGAGGAAGAATGGATTAGCTACCCATGCCAACCTTCTAATGAGAGTAACTCTTCATCTCTTACACTATTTGATTGTCCTCCATGCTTACCGAAAGAGGTTGAATGTTATGTTCCTGTGGATTCTATTGAAATATTTCCTATAATTAAAACTTGTGAGAATAATTATGCTACTGTTATATATGATAATCCATGCTACTTTGATAAATCTTATGATAATGCTTTGTTTGTGCCTGATGTCGAAATGCATGGTACTAAAGAATTTTGCTTAGCAAATGTTTATGATAAAGCTCTAGATGATGGTCCTATGTTACTTGATAATATTAATTGTACTAATAATGAAAATGGGATTGGAGAGTTCTTGACTTATTCTATGAGTCCCATATCTATTGAGATTGATCACCTACCTTGTTATATTATTAATAAAAGTAAGTTTGAAAGTTTTAATTCCACTATTCTTGAACTTGATAAAAATTATGTGTTTGGAAATCATGAAAAGTATGCTGCATGTGATAGTTATATTGTTGAGTTTGTTCATGAAGCTACTGAAAATTATTATGAGAGAGGAAAATATGGTAGTAGAAATTTTCATGGTACTAATACACCTCTCTATGTGCTGAAATTTTTGAAGCTACACTTGTTCTATCTTCCTTTGCTTGTTACTTTGCTCTTCATGAACTTGTTTATTTACAAGATTCCTTTTCATAGGAAGCATGTTAGGCTTAAAAGTGTTTTGAATTTGCCTCTTGATGCTCTCTTTTGCTTCAAATACTATTTCTTGCGAGTGCATCATTAAAACTGCTGAGCCCATCTTGATGGCTATAAAGAAAGAACTTCTTGGGAGATAACCCATGTGTTATTTTGCTACAGTACTTTGTTTTATATTTGTGTCTTGGAAGTTGTTTACTACTGTAGCAACCTCTCCTTATCTTAGTTTTGTGTTTTGTTGTGCCAAGTGAAGCCTCTAATCGAAGGTTGATACTAGATTTGGATTTCTGCGCAGAAACAGATTTCTATCTGTCACGAATCTGGGCTTATTTCTCTGTAGGAAACTCAGAAAAATCTGCCAATTTACGTGCGTGATCCTCAGATATGTACGCAACTTTCATTAGTTTTGAGTTTTCTGATTTGAGCAACGGAAGTACCTCGTAAAAATTCGTGTTTACTGGCTGTTCTGTTTTGGCAGATTCTGTCTCTGTTTTTTGCATTGTCTCTTGTGGACTTTAAGCGAGGTTTTCTAGACGTGGAGAGCTGTAGCTAATGTTTTATTGAGTTCTTGCAATGTGTCACTACAGGACCAAGGTGGATTCAAGTTTTTTGAGTACTAACCCCTCTAATGAAGTTTATGAGAAGTTTGGTGTGAAGGAAGTTTTCAAGGGTCAAGAGAGGAGGATGATATATGATCAAGAAGAGTGAAAAGTCAAAGCTTGGGGATGCCCCCGTGGTTCATCCCTGCATATTTCAAGGAGACTCAAGCGTCTAAGCTTGGGGATGCCCAAGGCATCCCCTTCTTCATCAACTTATCAGGTTCCTCCCCTGAAACTATATTTTTATTCGGTCACATCATATGTGCTTTACTTGGAGCGTCTGTGTGCTTTTAATTTTGTTTGTGTTTGAATAAAGATGGATCCTAGCAATCCTTGTTTGGGAGAGAGACACGCTCCGCTTTTTCATATGAACACTTGTTCTTCGTTTTACTTTTAATGTTCAATGAATAAAAGTTGGAAGCTACAATATTTATCTTTATTTGGTTGGGAAAAGAAAATGCCTCATATGTCTTGGATAATTTGATACTTGGCAATTGTTTTGAGCTCTCAAGTAGATCATAAGTTTTTGCATGTAGTTTAAACCTATTAGTGGAGAACTACCGTAAAGCTTGTTAAAATTGGTTTGCATAATTGATCTCTCTTAAGGTCTAGATATTTTCTGGTAAAAGTGTTTGAGCAACAAGGAAGACAGTGTAGAGTATTATAATGCTTGCAATATGTTCTTATGTAAGCTTTGCTGTACCGGTTCATACTTGTGTTTGCTTCAAACAACCTTGCTAGCCTAAACCTTGTACTGAGAGGGATTACTTCTCGTGCATCCAAAAACCTTGAGCCAAAACCTATGCCATCTGTGTCCACCATACCTACCTACTATGTGGTTTTCTCTGCCATTCCAAAGTAAATTGCTTGAGTGCTACCTTTAAACAATTCAAAATTTATCACCTCTGATTTGTGTCAATGTTTTATAGCTCATGAGGAAGTATGTGGTGTTTATCTTTCAATCTTGTTGGGCAACTTTCACCAATGGACTAGTGGCTTCATCCGCTTATCCAATAATTTTGCAAAAAGAGCTGGCAATGGGATTCCCAGTCCCAAATTAATTAACAAAAATAGACACTCCTCCATGGTATGTGATTGTTGGACGGCACCCGAGGATTCGGTTAGCCATGGCTTGTGTAAGCAAAGGTGGGGAGGAGTGTCATCATAATAAAACTAAAATAAAAAGGCACTCCTTCATGGTATGAGATTGTTGGCAGGCACCCGAGGATTCGGTTAGCCATGGTTTGTGAAAGAAAGGTTGGAAGGAGTGCCACCCAAAAATAAAAATAATTCATGGGAGCCGCTCTTGAAGGTTTGTCTAGCAAGGGGGTTAGAGTGCCCACTACCATTCGTTGACAACAACAAACACCTCTCAAAACTTTACTTTTATGCTCTCTTTATGTTTTCAAAACCAAAGCTCTAGCACAAATATAGCAATCGATGCTTTCCTCTTTGAAGGGCCATTCTTTTACTTTATGTTGAGTCAGTTTACCTACTTCCTTCCATCTTAGAAGCAAACACTTGTGTCAACTGTGCATTGATTCTTACATACTTGCTTATTTGCATTCATCATATTACTTTGTGTTGACAATTATCCATGAGATATGCATGTTACAAGTTGAAAGCAACCGCTGAAACTTATATCTTCCCTTGTGTTGCTTCGATGCCTTTACTTTGAACTTATTGCTTTATGAGTTAACTCTTGTGCAAAACTTTTGATACTTGTCTTGAAAATACTCTTCATGAAAAGTTTTGCTATATGTTATCTATTTGTTAGCAACTATAGATCATTGCCTTGAGTCACTTCATTCATTTCATATGCTTTGTAATAGTATGATCAAGGTTATGTAAGTAGCATGTCACTACAGAAATTATTCTTTTTATCGTGCCCGGGACGAGCAGAACTAAGCTTGGGATGCTGATACGTCCCCGACGTATCCATAATTTCTGTTCCATGCTTGTTTTATGACAATACTTACATGTTTTGCTTGCACTTTATGATGTTTTTATGAGTTTTCCGGAACTAACCTATTAACAAGATGCCACAGTGTTCCCTGTGTTTTTGGTTCCAGAAAGGCTGTTCGGCAATATTCTCGGAATTCGACGAAACGAAGACCAAACATCATAATTCACCGAGACGGACCAGGACACCGAAGGGGAGCCGGGAGAGGCCAGGGGCCCCACACCACCGGCGGCGCGGCCAAGGAGGGGCGCGGGTGTGGTGAGCCCACCTGCACCCCCGCGCCGCCTCTTCGCCTTAACCCCTCGTGACCTAAAAACACCGTACCACTTGACGAAACTCCAAAAGACTCCGGGCGCCGCCATCGCAAACTCCAATTCGGGGGACAGGTCTCGTCCCGCACCCGTCGGGACGGGGAAGTGCCCCGGAAGCCATCTCCATCAACGCCACCATCTCCATCATGCTCCGTGAGTAGTTCCCCCATGGACTACGGGTTCTAGCTGTAGCTAGTTGGTATTCTCTCCCCCATGTACTTCAATACAATGATCTCATGAGCTGCCTTACATGATTGAGATTCATATGATGTAATCGGTGTTGTGTTTGTTGGGATCCGATGGATGATACATTATGATTAGTCTATCTATAAAGTTTGTGAAGTTATTGTTGCTGCAATCTTGTTATGCTTAATGCTTGTCACTAGGGCCCGAGTGGCATGATCTTAGATTTGAGCTCTATAATTATTGCTTAGATTGTATCTACAAGTTGTATGCACATGTCACTGTCCGGAACCAAAGGCCCCGAAGTGACAGAAATCGGGACAACCGGAGGGGATGGCGGTGATGTGAGGGACACATGTTTTCACGGAGTGTTAATGCTTTGCTCCGGTGCTCTATTAAAAGGAGTACCTTAATATCCAGATTCCCTTGAGGCCCGGCTGCCACCGGCTGGTAGGACAATAGATGTTGTGCAAGTTTCTCATTGCGAGCACGTACGACTAAATATGGAAAACATGCCTACATGATTAATGAATTGATGTTCTTTCTTAATGCCTTATCAATCCTATCAATTGCCCAACTGTAATTTGTTCACCCAACACTTGTTATTGGAGAGTTACCACTAGTGTAGATAGCTGGGAACCCCGGTCCATCTCGCATCATCATATACACGTTCTACATGTCATTGGAAGTAGTATCAACTATTTTCCGTACCATTGCTCTCATATTGCTATTACTGCTGTGTGTTATTACTATTGCTCTCATATTACTGCTACTTTCACATCACCCCTGTGCTTTTCCAGGTGCAGCTGAATTGACAACTCGTTGTTAAGGCTTATAAGTATTCTTTACCTCCCCTTGTGTCGAATCAATAAATTTGGGTTTTACTTCCCTCGAAGACTATTGCGATCCCCTATACTTGTGGGTCATCAGCAGGCACCCGAGGATTCGGTTAGCCATGGTTTGTGAAAGAAAGGTTGGAAGGAGTGCCACCCAAAAATAAAATAAAATGGGAGCCGCTCTTTGAAGGTTTGTCTGGCAAGGGGGTTAGAGTACCCGCTACCATTCGTTGACAACAACAAATACCTCTCAAAACTTTACTTTTTATGCTCTCTTTATGTTTTCAAAACCAAAGCTCTAGCACAAATATAGCAATCGATGCTTTTCCTCTTTGAAGGACCTTTCTTTTACTTTTATTGTTGAGTCAGTTCACCTATTTCTCTCCACCTCAAGAAGCAAACACTTGTGTGAACTGTGCATTGATTTCTACATACTTGCATATTGCACTTGTTATATTACTTTATATTGACACTATCCATGAGATATACATGTTATAAGTTGAAAGCAACCGCTGAAACTTAATCTTCCTTTATGTTGCTTCAATACCTCTACTTTGAATTATTGCTTTATGAGTTAACTCTTATGCAAGACTTATTGATGCTTGTCTTGAAGTACTATTCATGAAAAGTCTTTGTTTATGATTCATTTGTTTACTCATGTCATTACCATTGTTTTGATCGCTGCATTCATTACATATGCTTACAATAGTATGATCAAGGTTATGATGGCATATCACTTAAGAAATTATCTTTGTTATCGTTTTACCTGCTCGGGACGAGCAGAACTAAGCTTGGGGATGCTGATACGTCTCCAACGTATCGATAATTTCTTATGTTCCATGCTACTTTATTGATGATATCTACATGTTTTATGCACACTTTATGTCATCTTCGTGCATTTTCTGGAACTAACCTATTAACAAGATGCCGAAGTGCCAGTTCCATTGCTTTTGGTTTCAGAAATCCTAGTAACGAAATATTCTCGGAATTGGACGAAATCAACGCCTGGTTTCTATTTTGCCCGAAGCATCCAGAACACCCGAGAGTCGCGGAGGAGGGCCTGTGGGCCCCATGATAGGGTGGCGCGGCCCTGGCCGCGCTTGCCCATGGTGTGGTCGCCCTTCGACCTTCCGACGCCTTTCGCCTATATAAAGCCCCCGCGTCGAAAACCCACGGAGGAAGCCACGGTACGCGAAACCTTCCAGAGCCGCCGCCATCGCGAAGCCAAGATCTGGGGACAGGAGTCTCTGTTCCGGCACCCGCCGGACGGGGAAGTGCCCCCGAAGGCTTCTCCATCGACACCGCTGCCATCTCCACCGCCATCTTCATCACCGCTGCTGCTCCCATGAAGAGGGAGTAGTTCTCCATCGAGGCTCGGGGCTGTACCGGTAGCTATGTGGTTCATCTCTCTCCTATGTACTTCAATACAATAATCTCATGAGCTGCCTTACATGATTGAGATTCATATGATGATGCTTGTAATCTAGATGTCATTGTGCTAGTCAAGTGAGTTTTACTTATGTGATCTCCGGAGACTCCTTGTCCCACGTGTGTAAAGGTGACAGTGTGTGCACCGTGTGGGTCTCTTAGGCTATATTTCACAGAATACTTATTCACTGTTATGAATGGCATAGTGAAGTGCTTATTTATATCTCTTTATGATTGCAATGTGTTTTGTATCACAATTTATCTATGTGCTACTCTAGCAATGTTATTAAAGTAGTTTTATTCCTCCTGCACGATGTAATGGTGACAGTGTGTGCATCCGTGTTAGTACTTGGTTTATGCTATGATCATGATCTCTTGTAGATTGCGAAGTTAACTATTGCTATGATAGTATTGATGTGTATTATTCCTCCTACATAAGCATGAAGGTGACAGTGTGCATGCTACGTTAGTACTTGGTTTAGTCGTATTGATCTATCTTACACTCTAAGGTTACTTAAATATGAACATTGAATTGTGGAGCTTGTTAACTCCGGCATTGAGGGTTCGTGTAATCCTACGCAATGTGTTCATCATCCAACAAGAGTGTAGAGTATGCATTTATCTATTCTTTATGTGATCAATGTTGAGAGTGTCCACTAGTGAAAGTCTAATCCCTAGGCCTTGTTCCTAAATACTGCTATCGCTGCTTGTTTACTGTTTTACGTTACTACCGCATGTTTACTTCCTACAATATTACTACCATCAACTGCACGCCAGTAAGCTATTTTCTGGCGCCGTACTACTGCTCATATTCATTCATACCACCCGTATTTCACTATCTCTTCGCCGAACTAGTGCACCTATTAGGTGTGTTGGGGACACAAGAGACTTCTTGCTTTGTGGTTGCAGGGTTGCATGAGAGGGATATCTTTGACCTCTTCCTCCCTGAGTTCGATAAACCTTGGGTAATCCACTTAAGGGAAACTTGCTGCTGTTCTACAAACCTCTGCTCTTGGAGGCCCAACACTGTCTACAAGAATAGAAGCACCCGTAGACATCACACCCACGCCTGACATCCTCTCCCTCTACTTGCCACCTATGAACAGTCGCCTGGCCTTTCATGGCTCGCGCTGGCTCCACCTACGCCCGCGGCGACAACTCCAACCGTCGTTGTCGGGGTTGTCGGGTCAACTATAAATGGTTTCTTGAGCCGAGCGATGCATCTTATCCGCACTCAGATCCTTCAGGCTCGAGCATGACTCCTTGGGGCTCGAGCAGAAGTTGTGATGACGTCCACGATGCCGGCTGTTGGTTCATATTTGATGTTGATCCCGTTCCCACCATCGACTTTAATTTTAGGTCACAGTCATAGAGTAGGCCAGACATGTCGTGGATCAGCAACACCTTGAGAAAACTCTGCTAGCTTATGGGGCCTATGCAGGAGCGGAGTGGGCCAGAGCCGCCACAAAGGCTAAGGAGTAATCGTTGGCAAACCAGAACGTGTAGGGTAAGGGCAAGACACCAATGAAGGTGCACGGCAAGGGCAATACGCCAATGAAGTTGCATGGCAAAGGCAAGGACCCGATGAACCCGATGGAGGTTTCTGACGATGATGATGACGATGACGTTGACCGGCAACAGTTGTGGAGTGAGAATTAGTTGTAGTTGGTATATGTATAATTATGTCAGAGAAGACAACTAAGAATAGTAATAGTTGGCTTTATGTGTAATTGTGGAAAGTTCGAATATGTTTTCTCTTTATGCAAATTTCTAACACTGTTCTCCCTCTGCCTCACACTCTGCGTTTGGAACACAAAAAAAGCCAGGTGAAATGACATGTCAATGTTTCAAACTGGAGAACGGGCATGCCACACATAAGTAGATATAGATGACATTGAGCTATGAGCCCGTGCAACATCATAAACCTGTTTTTCGGCTCACCTTATATAAGGTTCGGCTATATTAGGGATCCGCTAGAGATGCTCTTAGTTGCCGCTACATCTTTCCTGCTACGTACGGGCTGGGCTGCATACGCCCCTATGGGTCCACCAGGGCTTTCTCTTTTTCTCTCTTTCTGTTGTTCTTTTTTTTCTTTGTTGTAATCTTTTCAATGATGTATTTTAACCAATGACTTATCGAATGAGTAACGCAGTTTTGATAAAAATATAATCAGGAAGGGATTTCTCTCCTATTGGGACTTGATCTCCTTCATGCACAGGGGACTTGATCGAGATAGTAGCACTTATCACCTTACTTCATTGACAGTGATTTAACATTTCAAAAACCAAAGAAGTTACTCCCGTCGTTCTACTCACTAGTACTTATATTCAGGAAGTTGCAGGAGTTCAATTTAATCTCTACATCTTGTATTCACTATAAGAAGTTGTGGGAGTTCAATTTAAACTCTACTTATATTCAGGAACACATACAGACGTACTCCCTCCATTCCAAATTAATTGTCACAGTGGATTCGTATGCATCTACAAACTAAAACGTGTATCTATATAAATCTGCCTCAATTAATTTTAAAAACATCTTATCTCTACTAATAAGTTACGAATTGGTGGTGTTGGTAGGTCAATAAAATCGGACTAAATTTTCGTCCGTCAAAAAAACCGAGCCTCTCAGCGCCTTCCAATTGGTCCGTGCGTCCGTCCGCGTTTCCTTGGTCCGTTGTCTTTTCACGCGTCTTCGTCCGCCGTGCGCTTTGTCTCGTGCGCTTTTTCTGGGTACCGCGTGCCGGCCAGAGTCCAGCTCAAATATGATTCCTCCGATTGGTACAGTTGCATGCCAGTGTCCGGCTCGAGCGCAGGCCAGATGCAAGAGTTCCGTTTGAATTATGCTTGTTTCGTCGGGTATAACTAACCATCGTATCGCGTGGCCGGAAATCTTGCTTAACTCGGCTAGCAATCCAAACTCGGCTAGCAATCCACCCGTGGAGGTGGAGGGCCGCCTGGAGAGCTGCCTACATCTACGTCCATCACGTCGGCAATCCTCTCCGTGCTCGGGTGCCTCGACCCTGCCTTGCGCTTGCGCGCCTGGTGATCCCCGGCGGGTACTAACGCTTGGCCGGCCAACCTGGGGACGGGGTTAGGCCGGTTGGAAGGAGGATAAGGAGAGGGGAGGGCTGGCGGCGGAGGTGGGCCGGGAAACACCGCGCTGGCGATGGAGTCATCGATAGATACCGACGGCGACCTGACGTTCTAGCTCACCTCGATGTTCCTTCTCCCGGATGGCTGCAAGAACCGGGGGTTCTTCAAGATCGAAGACGGTGGCCATAGTCGGCCATCCCTCCTCTGGCTAATTCCCACACAGTTGGCCACCACCGCTTCGCAGTTGGCGTCGGGCTCACCCGGCTCGCCGCATCGCAGTCGGCCGTGTCTAAGCAGAACCGTCAAGCGTCCTGGCACCGCGGCGCTGGTGCGACATGGTACCAGTCAAAGGCATCAACGGATCCGTACTACAGGAGAAGATACGGTTAACCTTGGCAAGAGGAAGCGCGGAGAGGTAGGCGGGGTAGGCGACAACTCAGCATCGGAGGCGCCGGCCAATTCGAACTGGGCATGGTTAGGCTAATCACGGGAGGACTCGGGCAATTGATGCAGAGATGGCCGTTTGCTGCAGCGTCGTGGGCTAGGTTCAGTAATAATGGAGATTGGGGACTACAAGAGGGTGAAGAGAATGTGCACCTCTTCTCCATTAACCTGGACATCCACGCTTTTGCTGCTTGATTCATGGCTGCTTCGCTTTTTGGTGCTCATTCGTCGGATTAGACAAAGCCAGCAAGGTGTGATCTTCCATATCTCAGTTCTTTCTTATGTCCCGATAGTTGTCTTACTTACAGTTTAATGCACTGAAGCTATGAAGTTTAATATACTGAAGCTATGAAGTTTAATTTAGAGTTGTCCTGAATGACAAAAAAAATCGCTTTTCCAGTTTTTCTAAGTGTGCATCTTCGCAATATAGAATTTATCTGATTTCAGTACTCCATCTGGATTGGTTTAATAGGCGCTCGCGTAGTTTAACAAATATCTTTCAACATTATTTAAGTCAATAAAATATGGAATATATATCATAAAAATTAAACAACATATGAAGCCTAACTAATCTAGAAATACGATTTCTTTTTTGTTGGAATATGGTTATCACTTTCTTTGCACATGAACTTTCACATGTATTCTGTTTATTGTAAAAAAAAATACAAAATTAATGTATCGTAGCAACGCACGAGCATTCAACTAAAACGGCGCGTCGACATGTGTGGAGATTTTTCTTCTTTATTTGTACATTTTGCATATGGATATTTTTGACATATTATGAAATGGTTAGTGGATGTATTAATTATGTTGTACAACATGGATTGGTGCAATACTCCAGTTCATGCACGGATGGTGCAAAAGATATAAATCATCGGCGGGGATTTAGGGGAGTGGCCACAGCGACAAGT
The DNA here is from genome assembly GCA_030979885.1 of Lolium multiflorum. NCBI lineage: Eukaryota > Viridiplantae > Streptophyta > Magnoliopsida > Poales > Poaceae > Lolium > Lolium multiflorum. The sequence continues at coordinate 196,009 of JAUUTY010000350.1, forward strand.
GGTGGTATTCATCTCAAATCAAGATTTGGTTCTTGCAAAAATAAATAAAAATTCAGAGGACACGACGTCTTAGAAATTTAATCAAATCACTAGCAATGTTGGAGACGGATGGAATGTTCCGCTGCGACGCGCGGGCACTCAGCTAGTTAGTATAAGGGACAGAGATAGTACCAGATTACACTTGTTGACACAGCTCTATGCTACTCCTGTTTAAATGCAGGATTTCTCTAGGTTCTGGGGAAGTGGGAAATATTTTATGAAGCATACCGCAGAAACTGTACTAGTGGCTCCGGGAGTATCTTTTTTGCTCTGAAGTATCTTATAAGATCACGGCAGAAACAAAACTATATTTCGGGTGAAACTGTTGCATCTAATATTCGTCTTCAGAATGAAAGTAGCTATGAAGCCCAATCTACTGTCGATTCAAAAGGGGGCATAGTCATATGGGTGGGGTGTTTGTGGGGAGCTGCCTTGGATATGAGGAATTCCTAAAAAATAAATACATACTTACCAAAGCCGGTGAAATAGCATGACCAATCGGACACGAGATATAAGCCATTAAGCTACACAGATGACTCAGTTTTGCGTAACATATTCAACTTGATCCCAAACAGATCGTTTCAGCTCCGGTTTCATCTGCTTCGAAATACACTACTCTCAATAAAAAAAAAGGAGGTTAATATTATCTTTCTCAGAAGGCATTGGCAGCAGCAACACTGGTATCACGAGCTCTCAGTTGTATCCATTTTCGAAGCTTCCTCCAAGCCCTTGAAGGCGACACGCAGCTTCCTCAGCGATGACACTTTCTTCCCGTTGCTCTCCGCCATACCAGAAACATGCACAGTCGCTAATGAGGCTCCTTTAAGGAGCTCAAAAATGGGGATGCTCAGGTTTTGCCGTGTCATCTGCTCAAGCACTTCTGGTGCCTGCATGTACAGATTGTTGCCTTCGTGTGTCACGCTAGCTTTTGACATCAGCAATTTCGGGTGCTCCTCAAGCATCTTGATGAACTGTCCATGAGCGGAAAAGATTCAGAATCAACAGGCACAGAAGTTATGTGCGCAGAACAGTACATCTTCTATTGAGTAAGATTTTAAAATTAGAACTAGGAACATAAATCTGGGTATTAAACTGCCTTAAGTCTTTGTGTCGGTAAGGAAGTGTTCATTTTTCAGCTTCCTCTTCCTTCAGAAAGATAATAACTCACTGTTTAGAAGTGCCATTTTGCTGAAAAATGTGGTACATGTTTTGAACTTGGCAAATAGTGCAGCTAATGATTTTTTTTTTCTTTCAAGACCCAATTCTGTGATTTTAATATGATGATTGAATTCATCTGTGTACATGTGAGCCAGATAGAATTTCTCATTTTACGTATTCGAAAGTTAAGCCAATGTAACTTCATTATATGAAGGAATGTGCACAAGGCATGCAATGCTTTTCAGTTTGATTATGTTACTAACCTCCGAAAGCGTTGATGTTGTGTCCAGCTCAATGAGGGTACCAGGTCCGCATACAAGGCAATCTGTGTCTCTAACAAACTCTGTTACTTTAATATGAGTTCCTTCAAGGCCATTGTACCTGCATGATAACAATATATAATTGTTAGACTCTTCAAATTGCCAATGTGTTGTACTTTTGTAACAAATCAGGAAATGCATCTGCTTCAGAAGTTCAGATATGGTTGTCAAAATAACAGCAGCAGCAGCACTCTGTGGGCGTATGTAAGTAACATATTTGGAGGGGATAATGAAAACATGATAAATACAAACAGTTTTGACCAAATAATTTCAATCATTGGAAGATAGAATAGAATGCCTTCACAAGACAAAAAAGCAACTTACACCAAGCAAATAATTTTTACGTGTGACCTGTAAGTATGATATGCATTGGGATATCAACTCCAGCAGTCAAACTTTACAAGTCTGGCCAGAGAAGGGCTGTGACAATTGACAGCAATATACATAGTTGAGAGCAACCAGCAGTGGACAGCAGGACACTGATCCAGTTCTAAGTTTTGAACTGAACTTGCTGATTACCAGTTCTGATCAGTTCCGATATCGCATATGAGCATCACATGCATAGATTATCAAGCACCCTAGTGAATTTTTGTGCTGGAGGAACTGTGCATTGTGCCCTTTTTGTCTACATTCTCATTACTTTCTCATACTTCCATTTCCATTACAGGTTGGAACATAGATTTAGGTGGAGACTGTCACAGTTTGGAGTTGATGTGTTCTGCTGTGCTAATTTAACTTGTTCTGAGAAGTTGTGAAAAGTCTATCCTGTTTGGCAAATCAGATTTGATTTAAATAAATCATGTTATCCACTGATTGTCCACTCATATTTTGGAATGAAAATTAATATTTGTGTGCCACTAGATTAGAGAACTAACCAAGCCAAATCTCTAGGAGCAATTCAAGAAATGCTAATCGTGTGGCATTTTCTGAAAACGTTGTGCTATGCATTTCTGACTAAATCAATGCATTCATGCATTGCCCACTTTCCAACTGCAGGAGTTTTGGCATACATATATTATGCATTCAGATGGTAATAAAATTTGGCAAATACATCATTGAATATCACCTTTCGTTCTTACTCTTTGGTGACACTAACTATTTGAGTAACAGCCTAAGGATGGGGTATGATGCAACGAAACTCACGTGAGATAATTTGACACACTTCTGCTGCAGCCAGATACGAGCTTCAAAGCTTCCAATGCACAAGCAGCAGAAATAATTGCATTTGTTGAAGCAATGGCTGGGATGATATTCTTTACAACACCCTGTAATCAGGAATACACATGTCATGCACTCATGCCCTCTAAAATTACAAAATTATGCTTCTTCATTCCAAGATTTATACAGTTAAACAAATAATAAAATCATACTTAGTGATCATGATAACTGAGAACCTGAAGTAGTTAGCCTAAAGCAATACAGTGTGCTGGGAACACTGGTAGATTAGATCACTGGCGCAACAAATAGTAGGATGACTCCATATGAAAAGGTTTGTTCTGAAATGCCTAATATCACATCGAGATACTTTCTAAGTCGTGTAATTCCCATTAAAGTTCAGAGCATAGTTTTTTTATAATTACTATTTTGCAGGTGGGTATAATAAGACCAAAGCACCATCAATGGCATACACAGACAAGTAGGTACTGATACACAACCAAATGGCAAAACGATCTATGTCACAGAAAAATCGAGCATAACAGAACTGTGTAAATAAAAACATCAAGTACCAATAATGAGTTATTGATAACATTGACAGCATGCTGACGCTGCACACGTAACAGCTAAATCATGTAATATGAGTTTTTTTAGCACAAAGTGAAAGAGCAGCATATGTGTACACACATAATTAGAGAGCCAGAGATTATTATGTGAATACATATTCATTAAGAAAATCATATGGAGATGGTCTGCTACCACATTGTAAGGCTACTGAATTTAAACATCTTCATGATTAAACAAAACTTCAACAAGCTATAAACTACATATATAAATTAAGACCATTCTTATATGGAACCCTTAACATGGTTCACAACTGAAGGAGATAATGAGTTACTCCTACTGCCAGCTTGCCCATAGTGCAAAGCTGCACACATCATAATCCAGCTATAGAAACGGTTATACCAGCAAATCTAGTAGCAAAATAAAATCCTAATATTGGGTTACAACAGACTCCTAGAGAAACGAGATAATCTTGACAGGGCCAGAATTCTATATGGCAGGTTTTGAATTTGAGCTGCAATGCCATCCAAACTCACTCACTGAACTTCCGCCAATCCGGCAGTGAAATTTTCACCTGCCCAGAAGGGCCCCTTATATGAAGTTAATATAATAAGCTTGGATTGGTTTCATGAGTAATAAAGGAAATAAAATACTAAATACTATGATTCTGGCAAGAATGTTAATTTTTAATGATAGAATACATTATTAGTGAAGGCCTAACAAGCGCAGATCACAACAGAGGAGAAGTATTAAACTCTGGGGTAGACAAGGAAGAAATAAAGTTACATCTTAGAACTGGAGAATAAACAAGAGAAGAGATCAGACCTGAGTCAAAGAATATGTAACTCCGGAAATACCAAAAAGTTCTGCTCTCTTTAAAGCCTGTATTAATAGGTATAAATGGCAAATTAGACAGAAAAAAAAGGATAGTACTATCTAAATTACATGTCATCACAGTGGATCAGACCTCTGAATAAATCCACTGCATATGTTCTGCATCATCAGCATCGAAAGGTTTTCCACTGTGAACCTGCAAGAGTGAACTTAATGGTTACAAAAATATATATTGATTAAAGAGCAAACTAGAGAGATAGGAACTATACCTCATCCCATTTGATCAAATGAGCATACTCAATGCAATGAGCTGCAGTTCTCGGAGTCTCAGCAAGGGTACACAAGGGAAACTTGACCTGGGGAGGGAAAAGCCATATGTTGCACTCAAAACAAGGTGTTGTCCCTGGCATAATGACTCTAGCATGACCTTTGAAACCTTCTGTTCCACCATCTACCATAGGCTTAACTGTCTCCTGGACTGGTTTCTCGTCTGAGTCATACTCTGCAATTCCAATTATATACTGGCATCAGTAGACCAGTAAAGATATTTTGAGTTGGATTTTGTAATCGTACTAATCTCTGATTGTTTGGGGAGTGGAAACATAATAAAACTGCACTACGAAGGTCAATAAGTGGGAAAATACTATCTGCAGTAAATTCAAGAGAAACTTGATTTTACTTGCAAATTCATATCGAACAGTAATGATTTCCCTTCATCTATAGCAATTTGTTTGGGTCAAACTTTCTTGATGCTCAATCCATGGTTGGCATCAAAGTGTAGTCTAACTATTCACTTCCAAATTTCAAGTTAGAATTTATACAAGAAAATAACAGATGAACATGTTGTAGGCCCAAGATGTCTGCTAGTCTACCCCTTCTTTCCAAGTCGTGGACTAGGGCTACATAAAAAACGGTATGGAAGCATATACCTAAGAATCCACAAGCCACGGAATTGATATAACTTCGAGCTTCAATTGAATCAAGACCAAGGACAATTATTTGGAACTGCTTATAGAAATCTAGCTCTTTATCTTCAATCCTACAGAAATGGGGCACAATGTTTACTCCGCTAACTCGCTCCATAACCCTCTTTGCAGCTACTTCAGCCTTGGGCTTCCCAACATCATGAATCCTGTACAAAAATTATATGGAATGTTCATTGAGATGATAGGTTACAGAAAACATAAACCAAACATGCAAACTCTAAACAGATATACAGTCGGTGCCACAATAAAGTGAGGCTTTGGTAACAGGTAGCAAAACACCCAGTGTCTGAAAGGGATTCAACCACACAAGATGGTACTATATGTTAAACCCCGAATCCTCTCTACTTTTCCTCACTTTCGGTCACTCATAACTTGTAAACCATCGAACCAATTTCATTGTACAGAACCTAACAGTCAAACATCCTTCTTCCATTTGAGTCTAGAAATATCTATCAATTTCCGATGCATAAATCAAGGTGGAAATATCTTCCCAACATTACGTCTAGCGCTTGGCAAAGGTTCACACCACTACACTGCATAAACCCTATTTTTCTGTCGCAACTCGTTAAGAAGGTAACGATCTAACCGCACGGGGATATATGTATACATATATAATCGGCAATGCAAGTGGAAAAGCACCTGAAGAGGAACTGTCGGTTGAGGTTGGAGACGTCGATGGTGTCCATGTCGATGACGTGCAGGTTCTTGAAGCCGGAGAGGGCGAGGTCCTTGAGGAGCTCGCAGCCCAGGCCGCCGGCCCCCACCACGAGCACCTCGACGAAGCTCCCAATCAGGTCCCGAAGCTGCGAGCACGACGCGGCGAGAGGATTCAGATGGGAAGGGTGAGAGATCGCAAGGAGACGAAGCGAAAACGCGGAGCAGGGTAGTGGCGGCGGCGGCTTACCCCGGGGCTGGGATCGAAGGTGGAGTGGACGAGGTTGCCGGGGCGGGAGAGGAGCATGTCCAGGTCCCTCCACCGCTCGGGCTCCGTTGGCGGCGCCGCCTCCGCGACAGGGGAAGCCATCTCTCGCCTGCCTTTGGAGTTTGGAGTGGACGGGGGAGGAATCTGCAGGAGGCGTCCAGGGTGCGGCACACAAAGGGGGAAAGAGGGGAGAGGAAGAACCCAGGGATCTTTGGAGTGGACGGTCAGGACTCGTGATATGTACGATCGGGCGGCGGCGTGTGAAGCCTGGAAAGCTCCGATTGGTGTTTGCTCATCATGGTTTTGAGGAAAACCCAAAAGGCTATCTCGGGCTACATTGAGCCATTTATTTATGTATGTAAAAGAAAATTCGAAAACTGTACTTCAAAGTTTTCAACAATTTGTAAATCTCAGTGTAAAATTACTTTGTATTATGGGCAACGATAATGACCAAGTTTGATAAATTTTAGGGGTTTGAAAGTCCCTACTATTCAATTTACTCAGATCCACACTTTTGTGTAATCTATAATGCAAAGTATTTCACATTAAGATTTTGCATGTTTATAGCATATATCATTGACTATATCCATGGTTTTTTTTCCAAAATTATATGGAACTTTGAAATACTATTGTCGAACTTTTCGAAATACCAAGATCTAAACATCATTGCTGAAAAAAATACTACACTACAAATAACTCGTAGCACGTGCATCTCACCGACGATGGAATACATGTTTCCGTCTTCAACGTTGCAGTTGGTTCCACCTTTAGGGAGGCTTTCACCTTTTGTACGCCCAAAAGTAACCCCTTGTGGTTATCGACGAGGGACATGACCCATGGCCTAAGGGTTCACAATAGGGACAATGTATCATCGTTTCACCTAAGTACCCAACAACAAAATATATATTGTTTAACTTTTGAAGGAAGTTATCCGCCTACTTGTGAGGAATATATAGAAGTACATAAATACGTCGACGTAAGTTGTTTTCTTGTTGTTGCACCGAAAAAACTTCACATGCACATCTAGACAATCATTCTTCAAGGAATCAAGCAACAACATCCAATCACTATCTCTGCTCTAGATTTATACCGTGGTTATCATTTAACTTCTCCCTTATTATTAACTAATCATTAGAGTAAATCACCACTAGGTCATCTATCACCATCTTCTCTAGTTGTAGTCTGCGCCGTCTTTTATTGTTAACACATTGCCGCTCTTTCCACCCAATATAGTGCGGCAATAGTTTCTTGCAAAACCAATATGTTCAATAAAGTGGAGACTGTCATCACCTGGGAAGACAAAGAAGATAGCTAGATTGATTGAAAATACATGCATAGGAGATCTGCTAGTCTAGAAATATGTCACGCTAGAGAGAGCATGTACATTTGCATGTTGTAAAGTTTTTCACTTTGATCTAAACGGCCTCCTAAATATTGCTCCGCACCATGTTAGTATGTTGCTTAATTAACTAAATTGTACTAAACTTGGTGAAGTTATGCAAGGTGAGCCGAGCATTGACACACCATATCATTAATCTAGCTAATTCTTTGTCCCTGACGCTTATATATATAGGGATCAATTAGTCATCTACCAATGGTATGTATGACCTCTTTCGGTAAGCACCGTGACGACTATCTGTTGAGTGTTGAGGATTCATTTATCCGAGCGTCCTCCATTTCTTACCCGGTCCCGCAAGTCAGCGAGAGCGAAATCGATCGCTTCGACTTGTTTCTTTTTCCCCCTCGTTGCTACCCTAGTGCGACGCCCCCACCCCAATCCCTGCCGCCGCCGTCCGCCGCAGCGCCGCAGTACTCGCCGGCACCGTTGTCGCTGAGAGCAGGATCGTACTGGGGTTGGCTCCGGCGCGAACCTGCGGCTGTTTCGGGCCAAACGTTGCCGGTTGCCGCCTTCCGCGCCGCCCACGACATGTTCGACCTATTGCGCCGGTAGGTTCCTTCTCCATTTTTCGGCGCGATTTGTGCGCGGCCATTGATCAACAGTTCGACGAGATGGACGCGTGGCATATGGTGGAGAAGTTCCGCGGAGATCGTTGACTCCTCTTCGGACGACGAGTCCGATCAAGCAGACATTGGCAACTATTGCGGACTCCATGATCCACGAGTTCACCTCAAACCCGGGGCCGCAACACCGGGCTGTGAAGGGGCGCTCCAAAAGCGCGCAGTGTGTCGGGGCCCGCCTCCACAAGGACTACTTCCACCTCACCAATCCGATCTACCCGGAAAAGATGTTCCGGCGCCGATCAGGATGTCAAGGGACTGTTCTTGGTCATTCTACGGGCGTCAGAACTACGACCCCTACTTCCAATGCAGACCGATGTAACAGGTGCGCTAGGCTTCACCTCATACCAAAAATGCTCGCGGCTATTCGCATGCTCTCATATGGAATGGCTGCGATATATTCGATGAGTATCTTCGAATGGGTGAGAGCACCCGCCTTGAGTCCATGTACAGGTTTTGAGCCGTGATTGCCGTGTTCGGAGAGTATTACTGTAGGGAGCCAAATGTTGAGGATACAAAGACGGCTCCTGTCTATCAACGAGTCTAGAGGGTTCCCAGGGATGATTGGCAGCATAGATTGCATGCACTGGGAGTGGAAAAATTGTCCATTTGGATGGCAGTATGTACAGGGCATGAGGAGACGGACTGTCATTCTTGAAGCTGTCATATCTCAAGATTTATGGATTTGGCATTCATTCTTTGGCATGGCCGGTTCCAACAATGACATCAATATGTTGCACCGATCACCGGTTTTCGAAAGGCTCATGCAAGGCAAAGCTCCCGGGTGAGCTATGAGATCAATGGAAATGCATATGACAAGCCATATTATCTTGGATGGCATCTACCCTGACTGGGCCACATTGGTGAAGACTGTCCGTAATCCAAACTCCGAAAACGAGGAGGTTTGCCAAGATGCAAGAGACTTGCAGGAAAGATGTGGAGCGTGGATTTGGTGTGCTCCAAGCTCGGTGGGCAATTGTCCGTCACCCGCAAGAACATGGTCACCGAAGACCATCCATGAGGTGATGACATGCTGCATGATCATGCACAACATGATCGTTGAGAACGAGCGTCCTGATGGCCGCAATGAGAACCACTGGGAATTCCAAGGTGAGTTGGTTGCGCCAGTTTCTGGAGCTTCATCTTGGGCGGACTATCTACATATGAATGTAGAAATCACAAACGACACCGTCTCCAAACAGCTGCAGACGGATAGGATTGAGCATCAATGGACCATGGCTGGCCATGAAGATCATGCCTAGAGGAGTACTATCTTATTTTCATGTAGACTTTTTAAAATTTAAATGTAATAACTATGACTTTGTTGAATTACTTATTTTGTTGTTTCGAAACTTCATATTTGATACAAAACGCGGAAATACGTCGCGCCGCTGGAACCACCCCAAGATGCAAACGGACGCGCGGACAAAAACGATCTGTCTCGCGTCCGCCGCGAGACGCAAACGGACATTTTGGACGTCCGAAATGTGTCACGTCGCTAGAGATGCCCTTACGAGAGAGCAAAGTCCGCATTAGCACAATTTGTGCTGCACAAATGCACAATCACTCACCAACAACGTTGAGAGACATCGGAGACCGGACGGCCAGAAAACCCAGTACAGTAGCATAGCAGTCGACCGACGCGACCGGAGCCAAACCAAAGCCCCGACCGCCGGGGCTTATCCGCTCTTCGGACCCTGCCTACTCCGCTCCTCCTCAGCTCAGCTCGCTCCCCCAAACATGGAGGCGGCCGCCGCCCTGTCCCCTCCCCGCGTCGCCGCCCTCGACGCCCGCGCCCTCTTCTCCCCTCCCACCGCCATCCCCTCCTCGCCCGCCTCCCGCCTCCGCCTCCGCCTCGCCGCCCGCCCGCGCGCCTCCGCCCCCTCCGTCGTCGCCACCCCTAAGCAGCGGTTCCTGGCGCCCCACCCGGACCCCGCCGGCGGCCGCGGCGCAAGAGACGTCGTCACCATGGTACAGTTCCTACACTTGGATCGATGCACTCTGGCTTACTCTGCAGAATAGTTCGTTCGTTCAGCCGTGTAAGTTCAATCAATGTCGTCGTCTTGCTTGGCAGGTTATCCCGTTCCTCAGGGGAACCGCATTTGAGCAGCCGCCGCCGGACTTGGCCTCCTTCCTCTACAAGAACAGGATCGTCTACCTCGGGATGTGCCTCGTGCCGTCCGTCACCGAGCTCATGCTCGCCGAGTTCCTCTACCTCCAGTACGAGGACGCGGAGAAGCCCATCTACATGTACATAAACTCCACCGGGACCACCAAGGTCGGTACTTCTGCTCCACCTGTGTCTATGTTTGATTGTTGCTGCATAAAAAGTATGGATGCATGAACCTTACTGTAGGCTTGATAATTAGTGACCGGCTCTGAAATGAGCCTCAGTTTAGGGTAGCTCGTGGAGTATGTAGGCCTTTAATACCCAATTAGCATAGTACGTTATGTTCAACTTCTTTTACTAGCCATTAGATGATTCAGAGAGCAGGCTGTTATGCATATTTTGTTGAAAATTATCAGATATAGAGGCCAGAATTCGAAGTTATAATGAGCTAGAAAATGAGAATTTCCTTGTACCTTTCACCTACAGTTTGTCAAAGTTTTTCTTTGTTTTATTGTAGCACATTGTTTATATCATTTTTTTGACACAGATAATACTCTCCAATGTTCTGTCAGAATTTTTTTTGTTCTACTTTTATTTTAGATCTATAGACTGTCCTGATATATTTATCTCCTTACTTAGAATGGCGAGAAATTGGGCTATGAGACGGAAGCTTTTGCAGTATATGATGCTATGAGGTCAATTCCTGCCTAAGTGCCTCCCCACGCCCCTCTTTTTTCCGCATGATATTTTCTCTGTTCCTAATTCCTCTAGATTACTTCCCTTTTGTTGTTGCTTTATGCTTTTCTAATAATCAATTGTGACTTCTATACTAGTAGCGAGTTCTTTCTTCATATGAAATGTGCATGTGCTGTTGTTGACAAGCTGAGGACATAAGTACTACCAGGCCTCATTCATTGAATCTTGCTAGGTAAAATTTGAAATCGCCGCTCTTTATACTACATAGAATTATTGATAATCTTTTCGCAAAAGAAAAGAATTATTGATAATCACAAAGATAACGAGTCTACTGGCGAAAAGTTTGGTGTACTATCCGTTTGCTGCTACTGTATAAGAAGCCTAGAGCACTTTGCTTTTTTGCCTTTCTAACCTTTAGTCAGATGGCCTATTTCTATACTGTATCGTGGGTGAACGATATGAGATGCCAAGACATGCAGATTTTTTGCACGCAAACCTTCATCAAACAACAATAACATATTTCCCTCAACTTGTGCCCTTTTCTTCAGCCAGTGGAGGAGCCATAACTGCGTCTGTGTCGGCTGATCTTTTTCGCGAAAACGGAAAAGCATTGCGTTTGGATGCATTGATAGAAAAGAAGGTTATATGTACAAGTCCCCGAGAGGACGAACACCCCGCCTTACAACTCGCTGTGTCGGCTGATCTCACCTATGTCCTTTACTATTCATGAAGAAGATGCTGTTGGAGTGTTAAACATTGTGTTAGAGACCGCTGTAATTGTTTCCCACATGCGTTACCCTCCTCTTCGTCACTTCCATGTTTCTTCCATGTTCTGCTGGCACACTTCTCCCAGTCTGCCTGATTCTGTGAGTGTAGGGTAATTATTCGGACAGACCGTGCATACATGTTCAGCCATTGTTATGATCTATGCATGCAGAAGCCATCCTAACACTGCTCTACATCACAAGTACATAACTATTTGGGTACACAACAGCCTCCATTGCGCATTTTGGCAACTATCTTATATGGAAAATGTTTCTAAAAGGCTAGTTTTTTTTAGAAGGTTTTTTAAGGGCAATTGTTAAATTAATGCCTTGCTTCTTAATCATGTCTAAAGATATGCATGTGTTCTAGCAATTCAAGCAATACTTCTGAAATGCTGTCTTATATCTTTACCAAATGCAGGTATGTCAAAGTCCCAATTTTCACACTTTGTATTGGCAATGCATGGGGAGAAGCTGCTTTACTCTTGGCTGCTGGTGCTAAAGGTAACCGTGCTGCACTTCCATCTTCGACGATAATGATGAAGCAGGTTATTTCCTTTCCTTTTGTTGATTGAGATAACATATTCATTTCTATCTTAGATGGTCATACACCAGTACTTAGATGATGATAGCAGAATTCTCGTATTATATTCTTCCTCTATGATATATGTGCATACATGCACACATGGTATGGATATCACTTCGGCACCAAATAAACACACCAATACTTCTTTTGTGCACACACACTTAGCTGTGTACAAGATCATTACTCTTGTTTATAAATATATGAGGCTAGATGTCTTAATCTTCTGACCTGCAATGTGCAGCCAATCGGTCGATTTCAAGGTCAGGCGACAGATGTTGACATAGCAAGAAAGGAAATAAGAAATGTGAAGATAGAAATGGTACTTTCTGCTCCTTACAGTAAGAAGAAAGATCTTATAACCTCAGATTGAATTCAAACTAATTCAGCATTATTTAAGATGTTCATCTTTAGCGGTCAATAGTATTGTTCTAGTTACTATGGGCTCATGTCAACTTGTGCAATCCTCAACTCCTATTTTTTTACATTCGTTGGTATTTGGTAATCAAGAGGAGTGGCAGGACAAAAAAAAAAACATTTACAACATCTTTTCTAGTACTCCCTCTGTCCATAAAAAGATGTCTGAATTCAGATGTATCTATCACTAAAATGTGTCAGATACATCCAAATTTATACAAATTTGCGTCATCTTTTTATGGACAGAGGAATACTTTTAATAAGTCTTCATGGGAATCATGGCTGGAAGGTTGAAGCTGCTTCCTTCAATTTTCTAGCGCAACCACATGGTCACTGCACATTGAAGAATACACTAGCTCCTTCAGTACTATTCCTTGTAGCAATCTAGTTCATAGTTCCTGGCTTGAATGAGTTCTCAAGGAAAAAAAAAATTTGTTAATGACGGTTTGGGGAGATAATGTCGGTTACTTCCATAGGGAATCACTATTCACCTCGAGGACCTGGATCCTGAAAAATTAAGCACATTGCCCATACAGGGGCTTAGAAGTATCATAATTTATGGTTATATTTTGCTGCTTTTTTCTGTCCAGGAAAATGATATTGACATGTTGATAGTTAGTTATTCAACAAGCGATCCAGTTCCAAAACATGGTTATGTGCAAATTACCAGAAAGCAAAAATTTCTATGGATAATGGATTTTTCTTGGACCTGATGTTGGTGAAAATATACTAGCTCTAAATCAAGTTTGGTGCCGCCTCATATGGTCTTGTACTGAAAAGACGACCAAACCTTCTGACTTTGGATGTACAGTATGTTTGCATTGTTCTCAACCACAATACCTAGATCACACTAATTGTCCAGGAAGAGAAAAAGCTGAAGGGAAATATAATTTTTTCAAGGCCATTGGTACAGTGAATTGTCTGACTCTTCTTTGTGCCATTCAGGTTAAGCTGCTGTCGAGACACATTGGTAAACCAATGGAAGAGATCGCTCAGGACATTAGGCGACCTAAATACTTCAGTCCCAGCGAAGCAGTGGATTACGGTATCATTGACAAGGTAAGAGCTCTCCTGAATTCCTTTGTGAGAAGAAATGAACCTGTTTCAACATGAACTCATCGTCGTAACGCCATTGTAATTCAACAGGTGTTGTACAATGTGAAAAGCCAAACAGACGCTGGTGTTGTGTCGGAAGTCAAAAAGGAATTAATTTGACATTTGGGTGCAGTACAAGTAGGCATATTTTTGTAAGATTTTGGATAGGCAAATGCAATGCAGAAGATGTTAGGCTGAGGTGTTCTGGTACGGGATTGCCTTTTTTGATTTCGTGGCTCATAATGCTTGTGTTTCTGTGGCTGGGTTAGTGTAGTTCGATCTGGTTCCTTGAGCTGTCGTAGACATTTGTTTTTGACATGGTTAAAACTTATTCACGCACGGAGGCTTAATTTAACAAAGGGCAAAAGCGAAATTACGTTTGGATGCTATGCCAATGAAAATACTACATGGAAATGATAAGTCGGTGAGCTCTTCTAAGACGCGCTCATACATACCTTTAAAGTGAAATAAGTATTTAAGTCTATCCATCCACTGTTCAAGGATAGTTTTGGCCATGTGAGGATTTTGTTTATGACTATTTTTTTCTAGTGCTCTAAAGATCTTCTATGTCTAAGAATTTGAAATAAAACCAAGACGCTTATTTTGTGTTGGAGAGAGTAGTAAAAATCGTACACACATTTTAATTTCTACCACAAACGAATTGTGATTATATGCTACATACTCCCTCTGTTCCATCAGCGACTTTGTACGAAATCTACGACAACTAATATAAAACGAAAGGAGTAACTAATATAAACGAAAGGAGTAACGAAATCAGTGGTAACTAATATAAAACGGAGGAAGTAGCTTTTAACGTTTTGAAAGCAATCAAAGTGAAATGAACGTGTCATTTGATGTTTCTATTTTCTTGTAAAATTGCGTTAGGTATATGTTGGTTGCATTCTGCAGTTGACAGATGGGACGCCCTAATGGCTAACGCAGTTGCTCTACACCGCAGGAACATAGTGTTTTTCTATTATTGAAAAAGAGGCAAAAACTTTGCCTCATCCATTAATTAAGAAGAAAGTGCTTAGGTTTTAGAAGAAAACTGGGCGAAAACCTACAACAGGACCAAGACCACACAAACAACACATCCACACGCTCACAACCAAGCCTAAAAATAGACCGCAAGACGACAACCTACAACACCAATGCCGCACATGTCTTCAACGCAAAATTTTTTTTGACTGTGTTCTTCCACGCAATAGACCTTATATTTTGAAGATTTTTTTTCAAAGAACTATACTCCCTCTCTCACAGTTTATTAGGCGTGCACATACCCCTAGGTCGCAAATTTGATCAAGTTAGCATTAGTTATATGTTATAGAAATTATATCATTATAAAGTTTAGATGTTCTATTTTCTAATGATATAATTTAAATTATATATAAGTCATATTGGCGACCTAGAAATACGGGAAAGACTAGTAAACTGAGACGGAGGGAGTACACTTTATATCTAGGAACAAAGGGAATATCATTCATTGCACATTTATACCAGGTGCATTATCATGCTTTAGATACAAATGAATTTTTCCTCATTTATATTAGACTACTCATAGTGGGAGTAACTTCACTAGTAACTAAGTGTTCAACTCACCAAATTTTCTTATGTGGCAGCGAATTAATAAGAAGAGAGGAGGATATAGTAACATACTACCTAGTTACTGTAACATCACACTTTTCAAAATACAATGAGTTTACAAGCTAATTAATAAAGACATCTATGATACTACTTTGATGTTACTAACCACTATGAAGGTACTAACATAGAGTAGTAACATGTGCATGTTAAAATAGAGTAGTAACTTATGCATGTTAGAGCATCCCCACTTATTGGCGCTCCCCACGCCCAAATCCGGCGAAATTTTCGTCCGGATTGGAGAAAGATTTGGCCTGGGGAGCGCCGAAGTTCCAGCCGTCCCCCCGGCAGGAAACCCCCAACCTCGACCATTTGACATATTTCAAACATATTTAACATAAAATTTAACAAGTTCAGCGACCAAGAGTACGAAAATTGCCGAAACAAATTCGGCGATAATCAGTTCAATGTTTGACAAGTGCTGAAATAAATGAAGCACACAATTTCACAATTTTTCAAACAAATTAAGACAGACTAGGCATTGGCGTTGCCTCGGAGCCTCCATATGTGCTCCACCAGATCATCTTGCAGCAACTGATGCATTGTAGAGTCTCGAATCTCCTGGCGCATAGCAATGCAGGCGGCCCATGATGAAGGCACCTGGTGATTAGGCTGTGCAAGAGGACCCTCTCTCTCATATGGTGCTTCTTGCTCAGCCAGAGGAACCGGATGCTTTCGCTCATTTTCAATAATCATATTGTGTAGGCACACACAGCAGTTCATCACCTCCCACATCTGATCTTTGGACCAAGTCATAGCGAGAAACGGACGACAGCAAATCTCTGCTGGAGGACACCAAATGCACGCTCGACGTCTTTTCGGCAAGCTTCTTGTTTCTTGACAAACTCGCAAAGTTTGGGGGTGCTAGGGTTCGAGATAGTCTTCACAAATGTTGCCCACTTTGGATAGATACCGTCTGCAAGGTAGTATCCTTTGTTGTAGTGCCGACCATTGATCACATAGTCCACCGGGGGAGCATGACCCTCAACAAGCTTGGAAAAGACCGGGAGCAGTTTAGGACGTTGATGTCATTGTTGGATCCACGCATACCAAAAAAGAGTGCCAAATCCAGAGATCATGGGTAGCCACTGCTTCAAGTATCACAGTGCACCCTTTTTGTGACCCTTGTACATTCCCTGCCACGCAAACGGACAGTTCTTCCATTGCCAATGCATGCAGTCAATGCTTCCAAGCATCCCTGGAAACCCTAGCTTCATTCGTTGCAAGGATCCTCTGAGTGTCTTCGACAGTGGGTGATCTCAAGTAATAGTCCCCGAACACTGCTATGACGGCCCTGCAGAACCGGTAGAAACAATCAAGGGCGGTGGACTCCGCCATCCGAAGATAGTCATCTGCACTATCACCGGGAGCTCCATACGCCAGCATCCTCATAGCCACTGTGCACTTCGCAGTGACGAAAATCCAACCAAACCAGAATCCGCCTTGCATCTGAAGTAGGGGTCTCGGATGGCATACACAATTTCCAGAAATAGCTTTTTGCTCATCCTGAAACGACGCCGGAAAACACTCTCACCGTGCAATGGATTGTCGGCGAAGTAGTCGGCGTACAACATGCAGTAGCCCTCCATTCGCTGTCTCGGCTTGCACTTCCGGCGACCTGGTGCCGACCCACCACGTCGACCAGTTGCCAGTCCGGCGTACATGCTTGCCAAGCAACCGAGGATCATCATGTGCTCCTCGTCTTGGGCGGCTGCTGCCATCTCTTCTTGCATAAGCTCGACGAACATCTGCTCCTCCTCTTCGTCCGAGTCCATGGCCGGCGAGGCAAATGGACGAACACCTGACGGGCGTGGTCGAGGCAACCCGAGCCGCGAGCGACGAGGAGCAGGCCAAAGTCGGAAAACAGGCCGGCGGAAGAGCAGCCAGATAGGCCGTCGTCGAAAGAGGGACGACGGAATCTGGGCAACAAGCCGGCGGGGTGGTGCCGGTGGCGAGAGAGATACGAGGGGTGGGGGAGATTTTGAGCGAGGTGGCGGTGGGGTTCGTGTGTCGAGTCACCGACAGATCGGGCCCTTCCCCGCTTTTCACTCGTCCGGAGTCCCCGATAGGTCCCCGGGGACCGGGGTTGGCGTGGCTCGCCGGATGGATGAAGGGCCAAATCCGGATGAAAACGAGGAACCGGGGCGCGCTGGCCGAATTTCGCCGTCCGGATGGAAAAAACGTCGCTCGGGGGCCTCGTCGGGGACGAGTGGAGATGCTCTTACTACTCTATGTTACTTCCCACTATAACTAGTTTTAGGTGCAAAGTCTATTGATAGATTCTTACAAGTAAAGATTTGGTGCACACCGACACCATTAATTCCTTTTTACAAAAAAATGAAAAAAATATTTTTGAGTTTTAAAAATTCTGAAAGAAACCAAGATGTACCAAGTAAAGTATACCACAAACGTGTAAACTACCAGTTGAGAATTATGTGTGTTTTGGACTACACAAAAATGACAAAGTCTGATCACGTTCAGAATGCAGAACATTTCGAGAGTTTGCACATTTGTGGGACACATTTATTAGCTACTTTTAGAATTTTATTTCATATATTTTTTGAAACCTATAGATATAATTTTTTATTTTTAAAATATGCTGGTGCACTGAAGCTCGGGAGCCAAAAATACTTTCCGAATTCTTACATGTTAGTATGTTATATATGAGGTTTCTATCCAGTAACTTCTCATATCATGATCCTAACCCATATCACAGATGCTACAAACCCTTTAATGTTATTTTCTTCATTATTATGATCTGCCCTCTCTTTACCCATCCAGTGCTCGCTTTTAAGTTGTATTCTAGAGACATTTAAATTGTTGTGTGTGCTTTGCTAATACGATGCTCCCCTGCCTTATCGCTTCCTTGCTGACCTCTATGGATTCGGCGACATCGATAGCATCATGGACGACAACAATGAAGCAGCTGCGGTGATGACCTTCCCGGTCAATAGGTATGTGCTTCTCATCTCTTTGTTTGGGCTAATACTCGCTCCATATGCAGATCAGCTAGATGTTTTTAGTCGGATGCATGTGACTGGATTTATTAGTGCTTATGTCATGTTAATTTCGGTAATTAAACTCACTCCAAAATTGCTTAATAACCTAACATATTCAATCAAGCACTCCTTATACACTTGCATACATGAAGTGAGTAATATAAATCAACAAGTATTAACTTCTTATTATTGACTTTCAGATCATGACTTCATGCATACACTGATTGACCATTACATGCATTATGCTATCTACATCAATCTAACTTGCATCCTTACTGCAACAACACCAGGTACCACCATCAACTTTGCAGTAGCTTCTTTTCGCTACGTAACCAGTTCTCCGACATGTTTCCGTGCACGAACGGAGTGAGCAATTTCCTGCAAAAGCACACGTCTCTACACCAACTTGGACACCTATGCAAAGAAACTAAATCAGAAATATACATTCATATAGTGTTTGATTTTATAAAACTGCAAAAAAGATGCATACAACATGCTGTGCAAACAACCGGTCAATCCAGATCAAGAGAGACACGTACCCATGTCGTTCTTTATTTCACGACAGGACACCGTAGTGGTACACGCATCAGAAGAAATGCCAAGCAAAGAACAAATCATATGTTCTTAAGAAGGGCCATGATGAGAATCTAGCTAGTTGTTTTACTTGCGCACTCTCCTCAGGTTAGTTTGTCACGGTTCCGTGTTCCTTTGCTTGTGTTTATATAGAGCCATAAAGGCACAAGAAAAATAACATGATTAATTCTTGCCTTATCTGTTCCACTTTGCATTGATGTCTTCCTCATAAGTTTTAGGTACGCTCGCTGGAAGGTATACTCCAAGAGTGTCTACGTGTTAGCCTGTATGGTAATGGTCGGTAATGGCCGTTGACCCGTTGTAGTTGTGGCATGTAAAAAGAGCATATGATGTAATTAATGAGAGGTTAATACTAGTACTACTCCCTTCATTCATAATTACTTCGCATTTTTGGCTTATTCAAAGTCAAACTTTGTAAACCATGATCATATGCTTATAAAAGATATCAACATTCATAATATAAAACATGTTACATTAGAATCCTCATAAAGCATATTATCATATGATATGTCTTTGGTATTAGGAATATTAAAAAAAATCATATTATTGATCAAACTTTGTAAAGTTTGACTCCGACTAAAAATAAAACTCGAACTAAATATAAACGGAAGAAGTAGTCTACGTATATTCATCCTTGCATGAAATTCAATGGATAGTAAACCACTACTAGTAATTAAGTGTACATTATCCTCTCCCTTGAATGAAATACCAAAAGAAGATGACAGTAATTGAACTAGTAGTAAATAAGAGTCATTACCGTCTTACTTGCATGAAATAAGGATGGGATGAGTATTAATTACGAGTCATTATCTTCTTCCCTCATGATATATTCACTCCATGTTAAAATAATATAGTGTATACTAGGTCTCTCCAAATTTTGTTTCTATAAGATTCTACCAAATTTATAAAAACACCAACATATATAATGAAGAATAGAACCCTTAAAGTTGAATTGAATATTAAGAAAAATATTAATCTCTACTGTCCATAATAACTGGTGAGATTACTTTGTACGAATTCTCCGACACTTATTATGGATAGCAGAGAGTAACATCTATCATATTTTTTTCCAGCAAATCTTCGAGGTATTCAAAATCTTCCTTTTTGATGATGCAATTTTGTATTTTTCTGAAGGCAACAAACAAATGTAAATAGATATCAAACTATAAATACTAAGTTTCTCCCATAATTTTAATTTGAGACGCAATGCCAAAGCTAGTGCATGGGCAAAACCATTAAAGTAATCTACCAACATCGGCAAGAGTAGCAACATCAATATTTCAGGGAAAAGTACATAGACGACATCGCTAGGGGGTCGAGATAAGGAATCACCATTATCATCTTCAACGCAAATATTTTCTTTTTGACCATGTGTGGCCCTGGTTTTCTTCAACACAATATTTTTTGACTGTGTTCTTCAACGCAATATACCTTATATTTTGAAGATTTTTTTAAAGAACTATACACTTTATATCTAGGAACGGAGGGAGTATCATTCATTGCACATTTATACCAGGTGCATTATCGTGCTTTAGATACAAATGGATTTTTCCTCATTTATATTAGGTGCAAAGTCTATTGACAGATTCTTACAAGTAAAGATTTTGTGTACACGGACACCATTAATCCCTTTTTATAAAAAATGATTTTTTTAAGTTTTAAAAATTCTGAAAAAACCAGGATGTACCAAGTAAAGTATACCACAAACGTGTAAATTACCAGTTGAGAATAATGTGTGTTTTGGGCTATACAAAAATGACAAAATCTGATCATGTTCAGAATGCAAAACTTTTCGAATTGAGAGTTTGCACATTTGTGGGACACATTTATTAGCTACTTAGAATTTTATTTCATATATTTTTTGAAACCTACAGATATAAGTTTTGATTTTTTAAATATGCGGGAGCACTGCAAAAAGACTTTCTAGATTCTTACATGTTAATATGTTATATATGACGTTTCTATCCAGTAACTTCTCATATCATGATCCTAACCCATATCAGAGATGCTACAAACCCTTTAATGTTATTTTATTTATTATTATGCTCTGCCCTCTCTTTACCCATCCAGTGCTTGCTTTTAAGTTGTATTCTAGAGACATTTAAATTGTTGTGTGTGCTTTGCTAATACGATGCTCCCCCGTCTTATCGCTTCCTTGCTGACCTCTATGGATTCAGCGACATTGATAGCATCATGGGCGACAACAACAATGAAGTAGCTGCGGTGATGACCTTCCCGGCCAATAGGTATGTGCTTCTCATCTCTTTGTTTGAGCTAATACTCGCTTCATATGCAGATCAGCTAGATGTGTTTAGTCGGATGCATGTGATTGGATTTATTAGTCCTTATGTCATGTTGATTTTGGTATTAAACTCACTCGAAAATTGCTTAATAACCTAACATATTTAATCAAGCACTCCTTATACACTTGCATACATGATATCAGTGAGTAATATAAAGCAACGGGTATTAACTTCTTATTATTGAATTTCAGATCATGACTTCATGCATACACTGATTCACCATTACATGCATTATGTTGTCTATATCATTCTAACTTTCATCCTTACTGCAACAACACCAGGTACCACCATCAACTTTGCAGTAGCTTCTTTCCGCTACGTAACCAGTTCTTTGACATGTTTCCGTGCACGAAGGGAGCGAGCAATTTCCCGCAAAAGCACACGACTCTACACCAACTCGGACACCTATGCAAAGAAACTGAATCAGAAATGTACATTCATATAGTGTTTGATTTTATAAAACTGCAAAAAGATGCATATAACATACTGTGCAAACAATCGGTCAATCCAGATCAAGAGAGACACGTACCCATGTCGTTCTTTATTTCACGACAGGACACCGTACTGGTACACGTCACCAGAAGAAACGCCAAGCAGAGAACAAATGATATGTTCTTAAGAAGTGTCATGATGAGAATCTAGCTAGTTGTTTTACTTGTACACCCTCTTCGGGTTAGTTTGCCACGGTTCTGCGTTCATTTTCTTGTGTTTATATAGAGCCATAGAGGCACACGAAAAACTACATGATTAATTCTTGCCTTATCTGTTCCACTTTGCATTGATGTCTTCCTCATAAGTTTTAGGTACGCTGGCCGGAAGGTATACTCCAAGGGCTGTATGGTAATGGCCGTTGACCGTTGTAATTGTGGCATGTAAAAAGAGCATGATGTAACTAATGATAGGTTAATACTAGTACGGAGTACTACACCCTTCATTCATAATTACTTCGCATTTTTTGGCTTAGTCAAAGTCAAATTTTGTAAACCATGATCATATGCTTATAAAAAGATATCAACATTCACAATATAAAACATGTTACATTAGAATCCTCATAAAGCATATTATCATATTATATGTCTTTGGTATTAGGAATATTAAGAAATTATATTATTGATCAAACTTTGTAAAGTTTGACTTTGACTAAAAATAAAACTCAAACTAATTATATAAATGGATGAAGTAGTCTACTTATCTTCGTCCTTGCATGAAATACAATGGATAGTAAACCACTTATAGTAATTAAGTGTACATTATCCTCTCCCTTGAATGAAATACCAAATAGGACGAAAAAAGCAAAAGAAGATGACAATAATTAAATTAATAGTAAATAAGAGTCATTACTGTCTTACTTGTCTTACTTGCATGAAATAAGAATGGGATGCGTATTAATTACGAGTCATTATCTTCTTCCCTCATGATATATTCACTCCATGTTAAAATAATATAGTGTATACTAGGTTTGTCCGAATTTAGATTCTATAAGATTCTACCAAATTTATAAAAAACACCAACATATATAATTAAGAATAGAACCCTTAAAGTTGAATTGAATATTAAGAAAAATGCTACTCCTTACTATCCATAATAAGTAGTGGAGATTACTTTGTACGAATTCTCCGACACTTATTATGGATAGCAGAGAGTAACATCTATCATAATATTATTTTTAAGAAAATCTTCGAGGTATCCAAACTCTTCCTTTTTGATGATGCAATTTTGTATTTTTCTGAAGGCAATGAACAAATGTAAATAGATATCAAACCATAGATACTAAGTTTCTCCCATAATTTTAGTTTGAGGTGCAATGCCAAGGCTAGTGCATGGGCCACCATTAAAGTAATCTACCAACATCGGCAAGAGTAGCAACATCAATATTTCAGGGAAAAGTACATATACAACATCGCTAGGGGGTCGAGATAAGGAATCACCATTGTCAAGGACGTTGCAGTCGGGACAAATATTGCACAAACAATCTTCCTCGATCCAACCATGCGATAAAAGTCCAAAATCGATTTATGGAAGCAAGATCTGAAGGACCATACCTATAAAATGGGATTATTACTCCTATGCCCCCTATTCTTTAGTTGTGCTCAGTTTTCCCCACGCTCCAAAACGCTTCATCTTTAGTTGAGTTTGGTTAGTTTCCCCCACCTCAATTAGCCATGTGTAAACTTGGGACAAACAAAATACAAACGGATATAAAAACACACGACTTACATAAATAATAAAAGGGGATACAAGTTCCCCCTAGTTCTTACATATAACGATACAAATAGATAGAACAGAAACCTAGATAGGTCAAACTCGCCTCATGGGCAACACACACACCAAACTCACACTACATAGGGAACTAGGGTAGGGTAGGGTAGGGCAGGGCAACAACACCGCCGGCTTCACCTCCGTCTTCGCCGCCGTCTTCACTGCTCCTCCTCCACGCCATTCTCGCCGAGGTAGTATGGGAGGTTGTGCATGCGGTTCCTAGTGGGGAAGACGCTCTCTAAGTCGGTGAAGATGTTGTAGGTGGTGAATGCGGTGAACTCGCACCCACACCAAAACACCTGGCCGAGCAGGTAGTACGCATCAAACATGTTAGTGAAGTGGATGATGTCCCGATCTGTGGAGCGGTCATGTGGTGACGATGTTCGTCGATGCGGAACATGGTCGTTGAGCCCGGCGGGAGGTGGTGAAAGCCCACACGAAGGAAGCCCTCGACAAGCTCACGAGGACCCCTCCAGCATGAGATCGCCCACACGCGGAGTGAGTACTCCACAATACGTTGGGCGGGTACCTCTTCTCCGGCACGGTGGGCGGCACACGGAAGGTTGGCGCGTTGAACTGCATCTTCTTCGCGTCTCTAAGTGGTTTCTTTGGCTTTTGGGGAAGAAGAGAAGGGAGGAGGCACAAATGGAGATGGATGTGTACAAGTGTTGACGTCAGAAACCCACCGGCGGGCAGTGACTGGCCAACACCGTAGAGCCGGGAACGACTAGGGCTGCGGCTGGCCCTGCCCCTCGAGCGACGGCCCGCAAAGCCTCCTGGTCGCGCGCCGATGCGGGTCGCAGGGCGTGCCACCTGACCTATACCTGGTCAGGAAGGTGTGGATGATGCCTCGCTTAGTTTCCTCAGCACACACGTACACGTTAAATACGAGCCTCGATCGGCTCTCAGGTTGTCCCGTGAATCGGCTCATGGAGCCGATCCACCCATGATTCGTCCAAGGTGGCCGAATATATGGTGGTCCTGCTTGATCAAGATAAAGCATATGAGATCCACGACGATCTAGGGTTTTCACCGCATAATCGGATCATCCTACTCACGATTGGGCCTCGCGCTCACGCACGGTAAACGTAAGCCAGCCCTAGACAAGGCCTAAAAACCAACACTAGGTTGATCCTCGGAACGTCCTGTCTAGGGGCAGCAAACTACACCGCATGCCGCTGGATCCTCCAACCCTTTGTAAGGCCTAACTATTGCAGATATTAAACTAATCCTTGATGAATCAAGGAGCGACCATAACGGATCAGATCTACTAAATAAAGATCAAGCGGGCCGCCCCCGCACCCATGATGAGGCACAAGGACGGCTAGACGCGCAAGGGTTGCACTACGCGAGCATATGATGCTAAGAACGATGCTAACCCTAACGCGTCTACGATAACTACGTTGCTCGCCATCAAAAAGGCTTCAACGAGCAACGCATGAACAACTAGGCAGGCTCGTGCCCTAGATCGCGAGATGCGATCTAGGCAGCATGGTGCTTACCGGAGGAACCCTCGAGACGAAGGAGTTGGCGATGCGCCGAGATTGGTTTGTGTTGAACGTTGGTTGTTGTTTATTCCATAAACCCTAGGTACATATTTATAGTCCAGGGGACTTTCTAATGTGGGCGTGCACTAAACCGTGCACGAGATAAACTCTAATCTCTACGTAACCTACTATAAAGATACACGGGCTAACTAGCCCAAACTTGGTGAACAAGGCCGATCCACATATCCTTTCTATATGTATATCTTCAAGTCCATCCTGATCGCGGCCCACCTCGACTTGGTCAAATTCTGGTGATAACACATGCCCCCTGGTTTTGGAAATGACATTTCCAAAATCATTATGCTTATATCTCGTCGGGTCATGTCGCGGCAGAGCAGAAATCACCGCAGAATCTTCCATTATGATGCCTTGCCCCTTCCACTTCTCCACGCGTCCGCAAAATTTTCCTGCTAGGCATCACTTCCTTGGAAACTGCTGTGGCATTAAATTTCCCTCACATCCCTTCTATTTAGCCGTTCTAAACAGCCTGCTCATCTTTCATCCCCTTCGCATTAGCACCCAAAACCCCTTACACCACCATGTCTTCTTCCTCCTCCGAGCTTTCCTACGGGTCCTCCTCCTCCCGCGAGACACCGCCGGACATCCGTGCCCCGGAAGAATGGGACCTGGAGGACCATGCCTCCTCCGCCTGGTCTGAAGACGACCAGCCCCTGACCAGTGGGGACGAAGATCTTCAATTCCTCGTCGACGAGGAACCGGAACCGGAAAGCGAGGACGTCCCCTGGGAAGGCTGCCCCACCTCGAAGAGGAGGAAGAGGTGGATGACGACGATGACGACGACTCCCTGGAGGGCTATCCGCCGCGAAGCGCCTCCGCATGTGGTGGGACGACGACGGGACGATGAAGACGAGGATGAGGTTCCCGTAGAGGGCTATGGGAGTAGCGACGAGGAGCCCATCGGCAGCAGTGCCGATGAGGGTTCTGAGGACGATGACGAGGGCAGTGATGGTCCATAGACTAGGATCTACTAATGTAGACCTATCAGTAGTAGATTAGTCAATAGACCTTTCCTTTATTCTCCCTTCGTCGAGCAACCGGCTCTCCCCTTGTAAGAAATCTTGTTCATTAATGAAGAACTTCCCTTAACTTGATTTGCCGATTTCCTTTTACTGAGTCCGCCGATTGTCAATCCGGTAACTGCTTGATGAGCCGATGGCAAGACATCAGCTTCCAAATAAATCGCAAAAGATCGATCTGATTGACTCCTCAGACGTCAACCTGCAGTCCATAGGATTCAGATCCACACTTTCCATCGAACAGGTCCAACGCGTAGCTTTGGGATCCCAAGGCCCTTAGACTTTAATCATCATCCGAATATGATGTTCGTCCTGATAACACAACTCCTGGGTTAATGCTTCTAGAAACCCTGACGACCCGGACGTTGAAGCTGATACCTCTGCTCAACAAGTGTTTGCCCACAGCTTTTCCAACGATGTTACACCCTTGTGCCGTAATGAACTGGTCTGAGGCCTAACCACTGATGATGGCCCCTCCTTCAAACTTCTCTCGTTCAACCTGGTTACGATGCAGAGCCAACCCATCTCAACACCATTGGCTCGCTGCCCCCCGAGCCTTCGATCAAGGCGAGAGTGAAGTTGTACCGCTGCATTGGGCCACTATCAGCCCCTCCACTGTGGTACAGCGTCAGCCGATTCTGACCGACTCGGTTGTTAACACCAGAGAGCTTCCGCGGTGAGCTGCCTGGCCATGTAATCCAGGTACTGCAACTTGCTTGGGCAACATCTGGCGAGAATGACATTCAACCCACCTGGATGACCGCTTTGGCCAGGGTTGGAAGTCACTGAAGAGAGGGCCCGAGTCGCCAGGCAATCTCAATGAAAGGCCTGCCCTGGTTAAGCTTCCGCTTAAATTCCTTGAGTCGATGGCTGTGCATCAGCTTTGAATCCTTAAGTCGATGACTACGCATCGACTGTGCCGAAAAATTTCTGTATTTTCGATTTTATTTTTTAGCAGGCCGATCCATGAATCGGCCTCCCCACTTCGAGCCTTTGTGCCTTCTCCGTGTGCCTGCCCCCCGAGCCGAATCCTTCAAGGGATTGAAGATACCGGCTTTTTCAGCCACCCATCATGAGAAATAGCACATAGTAAACAAGGGTGGTGTGAGTAATTTCAGCCGATCGCTGGAATCGTCTTCCCTTGTGGTTGTCGATCCGACTATTCACAGAATGTTGAGGCTTCGAAAGTCTATGGCAACGCGCCACCGGCCATCCTTTTTCTCCACAGGTATAACGTTGGGAATTCCTTCGGCGTACCTGCATGGCCTGATGAACTCGGTGTCTAACAACTTCTTAATCTCTTTCTGGATTCCCTCAACCTCCTTTAGCTGGTCAGCCGACGCAAACCCGTTCCCTAGCTTTCCATCGCCTTCTAAGCTAATGCGGAAAATAGGTAAAGCGTCCGTTGAGGACGATGTCAGCCGACTGCTGTAGTCGGCGTTCCTTTTCATCGTTTGGGGCCGATCGTGTGGATCGGCTTCTTCTTCGCCTTCTGGAGCAAATGCTCTCGGGCTTATCCGTGCACCGGCGATCTGCAAGCCCTGCCCTATCAGACGAACCACCTGGCTCGCGTTTTATGCAATGGCCGAGATCGACCATGTTGACCTCCGGGGATAGCTGCGCGTCAACTTTCATGGCAAACTGATCGAAGAGTAACCGGCCTTGCTCTATCGCCAACGAATCTGTCCGCGCAAAGCTTTCATTGGTGGCATGGGTGAACGTGTCATGCCATTTGCAGTATGGTCTGCCGGTTACCTCTTGTAATGTGGGGATTTCATGGCCGTCGGGCAACTTCAGCTGTTTTTTCTTCAGGAGCCAATCAAAAATTTGCTCCGTTTTGCTCAAATCAAGTCGAATCCCTTCACCGGCCCTGGTTGCTTTGCCCCCTTGCAGACACGGGTTTTGCCCCCGGGTCCACTCAACATTGGTAAATTCCTGATCTCTTGCAGAACCTTTGTCCTTCTCGATCAGGGTAACGCGTTCGTGCTTGACTTGGTACAATTTTGGATGGCGCTCGTATGCTGCCCACTTCTGGGCCATGTCTGTGTGTACCGATGCGTCTGCTTGGCATCAGCCGATGCCGTGCATCGGCTTTAGCCTGTTTGGGGCGCCATACCTTCTTCGGCGGGCGCCCTTTTCCACTATCTGCTGGATTCTCGCGCCAGATCGGGCCGCGCTCTTCTCAACATGTACAGGTACGTGCCTCGGCTTCTTCCAAGCTTCGCGGCCGTTGCACCCGGCGCTCCTGAGACTGGCTGAGTCCACCATGGCACCACCTTGGTTGGTGGTACTCATCTTTCTCTCTATCCGACCCTCGAAGTCTTCTTCCCGAGATGACTCAGTCCGTTTACTTTGAGGTGGGAAAGGCCCCAGGCGTTTGAACACTACAACTTCGTTCGTCCTTCTCCTTCGCTGTGTGCATTTTGGACAGTTGCCGATTGTTGGCAATCGGCTTATTCCTGAATCCCAGCAGTGCCTGAAGAAGGGACAGTGTTTGTCGGCTCCTTGGACCTCCCTCTGGCGCGACGTTCGTACCCGTCGTCGTGGCCGTTGTTCCGACGATACCTCCCGTCTGCATCAGACCGATGATCTCTTTGATCGCCTTCGCCGTAGCGGTGACGTCGGTCGTATGGCTGATCGTATTTGCTGAGGAGATGCTCGGGAAACGGGCGTAGACGCCGTGGGTTCCTCACCTCCTCCTTGGCCAGGTACCGTTTGTTGTCTTGGGGCCTGTCTCGTGGACCGGCTCCTCTTTCTCTTTGCCACGAGAGTGGCTGCTCTCCGCTTTGTCCGCGTCATGGCGGATCACGAACCCTGCCATATTGGCATCGAATGAGAACCCTGGTTCCCTTATGGAGTGGCTGAGGTCGACCGTATCGACGCCAAGCAATGGACATGTGCCTCCGTCGAGCTTGATGCCGTGTGAACGGGTCTTCCCACAGGAGCCGACGAGTTCGGTTCCGAGGACCGCCTTGGCCTTGTTATGCTTCTTCTGGGCTTGTCAGCCAGGTCCTCGTATGTGACCGGAGTTTCTTCCGCCATCGGTGATGTGGATGGCGAGGTGGTTGCCGTTGAAGATTGTCGTTGAAGATGTGTCCCACCGGGCGTGCAATGTGTTGACGTCGAAACCCACCGGCGGGGCAAGGATCGCCAACACCGTAGAGCCGAACGACTAGGGCTGCGGCTGGCCCCGCCTCTCGAGCGACGGCCCGCAAAGCCTCCCCGGTCGCGCGCCGATGCGGGTCGCAAGCGTGCCACCTGACCTATACCTGGTCAGGAAGGTGTGGATGATGCCTCGCTTAGTTTCCTGCAGGCACACACGTACACGTTAAATACGAGCCTCGATCGGCTCAGTTGTCCTGTGAATCGGCTCATGGAGCCGATCCACCCATGATTCGTCCAAGGTGGCCGAATATATGGTGGTCCTGCTTGATCAAGATAAAGCATATGAGATCCACGACGATCTAGGGTTTTCACCGCATAATCGGATCATCCTACTCACGATTGGGCCTCGCGCTCACGCACGGTAAACGTAAGCCAGCCCTAGACAAGGCCTAAAAACCAACACTAGGTTGATCCTCGGAACGTCCTGTCTAGGGGCAGCAAACTACACCCTGCATGCCGCTGGATCCTCCAACCCTTTGTAAGGCCTAACTATTGCAGATATTAAACTAATCCTTGATGAATCAAGGAGCGACCATAACGGATCAGATCTACTAAATAAAGATCAAGCGGGGCCGCCCGCACCCATGATGAGGCACAAGGACGGCTAGACGCGCAAGGGTTGCACTACGCGAGCATATGATGCTAAGAACGATGCTAACCCTAACGCGTCTACGATAACTACGTTGCTCGCCATCAAAAAGGCTTCAGTACGAGCAACGCATGAACAACTAGGCAGGCTCGTGCTGCCTAGATCGCGAGATGCGATCTAGGCAGCATGGTGCTTACGGAGGAACCCTCGAGACGAAGGAGTTGGCGATGCGCCGAGATTGGTTTGTGTTGAACGTTGGTTGTTGTTTATTCCATAAACCCTAGGTACATATTTATAGTCCAGGGGACTTTCTAATGTGGGCGTGCACTAAACCGTGCACGAGATAAACTCTAATCTCTACGTAACCTACTATAAAGATACACGGGCTAACTAGCCCAAACTTGGTGAACAAGGCCGATCCACATATCCTTTCTATATGTATATCTTCAAGTCCATCCTGATCGCGGCCCACCTCTGACTTGGTCAAATTCTGGTGATAACAACAAGGAAGAGCAATGAATGGTGGTTTAAATAGTCGGGGGAGAGGAACCAATGTCGTGACGATCCATGAACCGACGCAACAACTTCATCAATGCATAAGTGGATCGATGCGACGAGTCTAGCACGTGCACATCTAGCGGCAGGGTTGCAGCATCTAGTCTGCGACGTGCGTGACTCCACGCGTGAAACAACGTAGCAACTACATGGGGGGCGTGCACGTATGGCGGCATGGAAGCAGCGTGTCTACGAGCGTGCCTGACTCAACGCGTGAAACGGCGAACCATGGAATCGAGCGCGTGCACGTCTGGCGGCAGTGTGCGGACGACTTAATCGAGCGACAGGGAAGCAACGATGCCGCAAGGAAGCAGCGGTGCGGAAGCAAAGCATCGATTCGGTGCGACATGTGTAGGGAAAGCAGCGATGCGTGCGTGCCGGTGCGCATGCATGCGAGCACGTGCATCGAACGGGAGCATCGCCATGCATAGCAGGCTCAATCGCTACCAAAGCCGGGCATGCATTAAAAAGGGCCCGTCCTACGAACACAGACATGGACCAACAAGCAAAGCCACTCGCCCGGTTCATGGGCGATAGTCAACAGAGTGCAATGCGGCCCCACTGTCAGAGTTAACGGTCAAAAAGGCAAGCGTCTGCTATGAACATTTGTGAGAGATTCAATTAAGGAATTGGGGAAAATGAGCAAAAGTTTGTAGCGTGGGGAAAAATGAGCACAACTAAGGAACTAGGGGCACAAAATTAAATATCCCATATATATATATGTATGTGTAGCTGCAGGTGGAACCTTAACCTTGGCCTATTTTCATCATTGAACACAACCCTCTTAAAAGTAAACTAGATAGGTCCGGCAAACTGAAGATAAAATACACTAGCAAAGTCTTGTAGACGTTTCCTTCATAAACCATTTAGCAGTGCTTCCCAAGATTCAATTAAACCTAGATCTTCTCGGGAAAAATCTTACCATACTACAATCCGTAATCCGGATCGGAGGTATCAACCTTTTTTCTGGCGCCATTGCCGGGAAAGCAATTTCGCTATTCTGGTAAGTTTACTAGAGACCTTGTTAGTTATCTTATTTTTAGTTTTAAATTTTTATTTACTGTTATTAGTTTACTATTTTACTTATACTTGAAAATCCAAAAAAATAGTTACTTGTTCTTTCTCAATCATAGAACGAAAACCAAAAAGATAATCACTATGGCAGAAAAGAAGCTTGGGGAATATGCTATCCCCAATGATGATTTTATTCGTGCACTGATGTCTACTCACGCTTCTTTTCCTGTAGATAGTGTTGGGCCTCCAAGAGCAGAGGTTTGTAGAACAACAGCAAGTTTTCCCTTAAGTGGATCACCCAAGGTTTATCGAACTCAGTGAGGAAGAGGTCAAAGATATCCCTCTCAAGCAACCCTGCGATCACGATAGAAGAAGTCTCTTGTGTCCCCAACACACCTAATACACTTGTCGGATGTATAGGTGCACTAGTTCGGCGAAGAGATAGTGAAATACAAGTAGTATGGATGTATATGAGTGGTAATAGTAATCTGAATAAAATATGGCAGCGAGTAAACATGCAGTAGAACAGTAAGTAAGCGGTGTTTGCACATTGAGGCTGATACGTCTCAAACGTATCTATAATTTCTTATGTTCCATGCTACTTTTATGACAATACTTGAATGTTTTATACATACTTTACTTCATTATTATACATTTTCCGGCACTAACCTATTAACAAGATGCCGAAGCGCCAGTTGCTATTTTCTGCTGTTTTTGGTTTCAGAAATCCTAGTAAGGAAATATTCTCGGAATTGGACGAAATCAACGCCTGTGGTCCTATTTTTGCACGAAGCTTCCAAAGACCGAAAGGGAGAAGTGGGGCCACGAGGTGGCCAGACACCAGGAGGCGCGCCCAGCCCCGCCGCGCGGCCCTAGTGTGTGGGCCCTCGTGCCCCCCGACCTACCCTTCCGCCTACATATAGCCTTGTCGCGAAACCCCGTCCGAGAGCCACGATACGGAAAACCTTCCAGAGACGCCGCCGCGAATCCCATCTCGGGGATTCAGAGATCGCCTCCGGCACCCCCGGAGAGGGGGATCATCACCGGAGGGGCTCTACATCATCATGCCCGCCTCCGGATTGATGCGTGAGTAGTTCATCCTTGGACTATGGGTCCATATCAGTAGCTAGATGGTTGTCTTCTCCGCTTGTGCTATCATTGTTTAGATCTTGTGAGCTGCCTAACATGATCAAGATCATCTATTTGTAATGCTACATGTTGTGTTTGGCGGATCCGATGAATATAGAATATTATGTTAAGTTGATTATCAATCTATCATATATGTGTTGTTTATGTTCTTGCATGCTCTCCGCTAGTAGAGGCTCTGGCCAAGTTGATACTTGTAACTCCAAGAGGGAGTAATTATGCTCGATAGTGGGTTCATGCCTCCATTTAATCTGGGACAGGAAAAGTTCTAAGGTTGTGGATGTCTGTTGCTACTAGGGATAAAACATTGATGCTTTGTCTAAGGATATTTGTGTTGATTACATTACGCGCCATACTTAATGCAATTATCTGTTGTTTACAACTTAATATTGGAAGGGGTTCGGATGATAACTGAAGGTGGATTATTTAGGCATAGATGCATGCTGGATAGCGGTCTATGTACTTTGTCGTAATGCCCTGATTAAATCACATAGTAATCATCATTGATATGTATTGAATCTTTATTTGTCAATTGCCCACCTGTAATTTGTTCACCCACATGTTAGTTATCTTATTGAGAGACACCTCTAGTGAACTGTGGACCCCGGTCCATTCTTTTACATCTGAATACATTCTACTATTTTTACTGTTCTTTGCAAACAAACACCATCTTCCACTCGATACGCTTAATCCTTTGTTTTCAGCAAGGTGAGATTGACAACCTCACTGTTACGTTGGGGCAAAGTACTTTGATTGTGTTGTGCAGGTTCCACGTTGGCGCCGGTTTCACTGGTGTTGCGCCGCACTACATTCCTCCACCAACAACCTTCACGTGCTTCTTGGCTCATACTTGTTCGATAACCTTGGTTTCTTACTGAGGGAAAACTTACTGCTGTGCGCATCACACCTTCCTCTTGGGGTTCCCAACGAACGTGTCGATTACACGCAACAAGGCCTAGGGATCATACTTTCACTAGTGGACACTCTCAACATTAATCGCATAATAAACAATAACTTCTCTCATTTGTGCTACATACACTCTTTTGTTGGATGACAAACACCATTCATTGTGTAGGGCTACAAGAGCTCCCTCAAGCCGGAGTTAACAAGCGCCACAACATTCGGCATTCATATTTAAGTAACCTTAGAGCATAATAGATCTTTGCAAAATAAACCGAGTACTAACATAGCATACACACTGTCACCATTACACTATGAAAGGGGAACAGATCACATCAATACTATCATAGCGATAATTAACTCCATAACCTACAAGAGATTATGATCATAATCTACGACAAGAACCACACGATGCACACACTATCACCATTACACCATGCAGGAGGAATATACTACTTCAATAACATCACATGAGTAGCACATATACTAATAGCGATACAAAGCTCATCATATGGATCTCGATCATGCAAGCAATTCATGAGATCATTGTATTGGGGTACAGAGAGAGAGAGAGATTAACCACATAGCTACCGGTACAGCCCTTAGCCTCGAGGGAGAACTACTCCCTCCTCATCATGGGAGACAGCGATGGCGGTGAAGATGGCGGTGGTGTCGATGGAGAAGCCTTCCGGGGCACTTCCCGTCCGGCAGCGTGCGAACAGAGACTCCTGCCCCCGATCTTGGCTTCGCGATGGCGGCGACTGGAAGGTTTCTCTTACCGTGGCTTATCCGTATCGAAGATTTAGGTCGTGGGCTTTATATAGGCGGAAGGGCAGCCTCGGAGGGGGTGGAGCTGCACCATAGGGGGCGCCCCCTGGCCGCGCCGCCCTATTGTCCGTGGCCCTGTGGCCCCCTCGGTTCCTCTCGGGTGTTCGGAAGCTTCGTGGAATTCTAAGATGCGGGGTTGATTTCATCGATTCGAGAATATTTCCTTACTAGGATTTCTGAAACCAAAACAGCAGAAAACACTGGCACTTCGGCATCTCGTCAATAGGTTAGTTCCGAAAAATGCATCAAAACGATATAAAGTGTGAACAAAACATGTAGGGATTGTCATAAAACAAGCATGGAACATCGAAATTATAGATACGCTGGAGACGTATCAGCATCCCCAAGCTTAGTTCCTACTCGCCCTCGAGTAGGTAAACGATAACAACAAATAATTTCTGAGGTGACATGCTACCATCATAATCTTGATCAACATTATTGTAAAGCATATGAGATGGATAGAGTGATCTGAAGCAAAAGATTGCTAACAAAAGATGATGACTAAACAAATGAATCATATAGCAAAACTTTTCATGAATAGTACTTTCAAGACAAGTATCAACAAGCCTTGCATAAGAGCTAACTCATAAGCAATAAATTCAAAGTAGAATGCATTGAAGCAACACAAAGGATGATTAAGTTTCAGCGCTGCTTTCAACTTGTAACATGTATATCTCATGGATATTTGTCAACATAGAGTAATATAACAAGTGCAATAAGTAATCATGTAAGAATCAATGCACACAGTTAACACAAGTGTTTGCTTCTAAGATAGAAAGAAGTAGGTAACTGACTAAACATAAAGTAAAATAATGGCCCTTCGCAGAGGGAAGCAAGGATTACTTTTTTAGTGCTAGAGCTTTTGTTTTGAAAACATAGAAACAATTTTGTCAACGGTAGTAATAATTCATATGTGCTATGCATAATACTTCCTACAAGTTGCAAGTCTCATGCATAGAGTACTAATAGTGCTCGCACCTTGTCCTAATCAGCTCGGATAACACAGATTATCATCACATGACATATGTTTCAACCAAGTGTCACAAAGGGGTATCTCTATGCCGCCTGTACAAAGGTCTAAGGAGAAAGGACACATTGGATTTCTCGCTTTTGATTATTCTCATCTTAGACATCCATACCGGGACAACATAGACAACAGATAATGGACTCCTCTATTAATGCTTAAGCATTCAACAACAAATAATATTCTCATAAGAGATTGAGGTTGTATGTCCAAACTGAAACTTCCACCATGATAATGGCTTTAGTTAGCGGCCCAATGTTCTTCTCTAACATATGCATACTCAAACCATTTGATCATGAAATCGCACTTACTTCAGACAAGACGAACATGCATAGCATCTCACATGATATCCAACAAAGGTAAAAAGTTGATGGCGTCCCCAGAAACATGGTTACCGCTCAACAAGCAACTTATAAGAATTAAGACACATAGCTACATATTCATCACCACAATAGTTTTTAAGCTATTTGTCCCATGAGCTATATATTGCAAAGATAAAGGAATGAAATTTTAAAGGTAGCACTCAAGTAATTTACTTTGGAATGGCAGAAAAATACCACATAGTAGGTAGATATGGTGGACACAAATGGCATGGGTTTTGGCTCAAGGTGTTTGGATGCACGAGAAGCATTTCCTCTCAGTACAAGGTTTGGGCTAGCAAGGTTGTTTGAAGCAAACACAAGTATGAACAGGTACAGCAAAACTTACACAAGGACATATTGCAAGCATTATAAGACTCTACACTGTCTTCCTTGTTGTTCAAACACTTTACCGGAAAATATCTAGGCTTAGAGAGACCAATCATGCAAACCAAATTTCAACAAGCTCTACGGTAGTTCTCCACTACTAGATTTAACTACATGATGCAAGAGCTTAAACATGATTTATGAGAGCTCAAAACAATTGCCAAGTATCAAATTATTCAAGACCATATGAAGGATTTTCTGATTCCAACCAAATAGCAACAAGTGAAGCGATCAACTTTCGCCCTTGAACATTAAAAGCAAAAATGAAGAACACTAGTGTTCATATGAAAAAGCGGAGCGTGTCTCTCTCCCACATGAGCATGAATTTATTCAGAGAATGAAAATAACAAAACGAAAATAAAAGCACACAGACGCTCCAAGTAAAGTACATAAGATGTGACGGAATAAAAATATAGTTTCACTAGAAGTGACCTGATAAGTTATCGATGAAGAAGGGATGCCTTGGGCATCCCCAAGCTTAGATGCTTGAGTCATCTTAAAATATGCAGGGATGAACCACCGGGCATCCCCAA
The DNA here is from genome assembly GCA_030979885.1 of Lolium multiflorum. Lineage (NCBI taxonomy): Eukaryota > Viridiplantae > Streptophyta > Magnoliopsida > Poales > Poaceae > Lolium > Lolium multiflorum. The sequence goes on from JAUUTY010000350.1 coordinate 232,551, forward strand.
GCTTAGACCTTTCACTCTTCTTGATCATAGTATATCATCCTCTTCTCTTGACCCTTGAAAACTTCCTCCACACCAAACTTCAAGCAAACTCATTAGAGGGTTAGTGCATAATAAAAAATTCACATATTCAGAGGTGACACAATCATTCTTAACACTTCTGGACATTGCACAAAGCTTCTGAAAGTTAATGGAACAAAGAAACTCATTCAACATAGCAAAAGTGGCAATGCGAAATAAAATGCAGAATCTGTCAAAACAGAACAGTCCGTAAAGACGAGTTTTGCAGGGGCACTTAACTTGCTCAAACGGAAAAACTCTAAACTAATGAAAGTTGCGTACATATCTGAGGATCACACACGTAAATTTTCAGATTTTTCTGAGTTACCTACAGAGAGTTCTGCGCGAATTCGTGACAGACAGAAAATCTGTTTCTGCAGTAATCCAAATCTAGCATCAACTTTACCATAGAGACTTTACATGGCACAAAAACATGATAAGGAGAGGTTGCTATAGTAGTAAACAACTTCCAAGACTCAACAAAACAGTAGCAACATAAACACATGGGTTATCTCCCAAGAAGTTCTTTCTTTATAGCCATTAAGATGGGCTCAGCAATTTTAATGATGCTCTCGCGAGAAATAAGATTTGAAGCAAAAGAGAACATCAAGAAGAAAATTCAAAACACATTTAAGCCTAACCCACTTCCTATGAAAAGGAATCTTGTACACAAATAAATTCATGAAGAACAAAGTGGCAAGCATAGAAAAGCAACACAAGCGCAATTTCAAGATTCTCAACATAAAGAGGGGAAACTTAATATTATTAAGATGCATATAACCATGTTTCCCTCTCTCATAATATCTTTCAGTAGCATCATGAACAAACTCAACAATATAACTATCACATAAAACATTCTTGTCATGAGCCACATGCATAAAATTATTACTCTCCACATAAGCATAATCAATTTTATTAGTTGTAGTGGGAGCAAATTCAACAAAGTAGCTATCATTATTATTCTCATCAAGTGTAGGAGGCATAGTATAATCATAATAAAATTTACTCTCCATAGTAGGCGGCACCAAAAGACCACTATCATTATAATCATCATAAAATAGGAGGCAAAGTATCATCAAAGAAAATTTTCTCCTCAATGCTTGGGGGACTAAAAATATCATGCTCATCAAAACCAGCTTCCCCAAGCTTAGAATTTTCCATATCATTAGCAACAATGGTGTTCAAAGCGTTCATACTAATATCATTGCTACTATCATGCAAATAAGATTCCATAGGTTTTTTAATTTTCGCAGCAAACAATCCATGTCTTAACTCAGGAAATAGAATAAGAAGCTCATTGTTGCTTTCCATTATGCCTAACTAGTGTAAACAAGAAACCAAAAGATGCAATTGCAGGATCTAAAGGAAATAGCTTCGAGCACTTACAACGGCAACAGAAAATAACTTAGTTACCTGGGACCGGAGTATGAGTGCCTTTACCTTTCCTCCCCGGCAACGGCGCCAGAAAATAGCTTGATGTCTACTCACGCTTCTTTTTCTGTAGACAGTGTTGGGCCTCCAAGAGCAGAGGTTTGTAGAACAGCAGCAAGTTTTCCCTTAAGTGGATCACCCAAGGTTTATCGAACTCAGGGAGGAAGAGGTCAAAGATATCCCTCTCAAGCAACCCTGCGATCACGATACAAGAAGTCTCTTGTGTCCCCAACACACCTAATACACTTGTCAAATGTATAGGTGCACTAGTTCGGCGAAGAGATAGTGAAATACAAGTAGTATGGATGTATATGAGTGGTAATAGTAATCTGAATAAAATATGGCAGCGAGTAAACATGCAGTAGAACAGTAAGTAAGCGGTGTTTGCAGTATTGGAAACAAGGCCTAGGGATCATACTTTCACTAGTGGACACTCTCAACATTGATCGCATAATAAATAATAACTTCTCTCATTTGTGCTACATACACTCTTTTGTTGGATGACAAACACCATTCATTGTGTAGGGCTACAAGAGCTCCCTCAAGCCGGAGTTAACAAGCGCCACAACATTCGACATTCATATTTAAGTAACCTTAGAGCATAATAGATCTTTGCAAAATAAACCGAGTACTAACATAGCATACACACTGTCACCATTACACTATGAAAGGGGAATAGATCACATCAATACTATCATAGCGATAATTAACTCCATAACCTACAAGAGATTATGATCATAATCTATGACAAGAACCACACGATGCACACACTGTCACCATTACACCATGCAGGAGGAATAGACTACTTCAATAACATCACATGAGTAGCACATAGACTAATAGCGATACAAAGCTCATCATATGGATCTCAATCATGCAAGCAATTCATGAGATCATTGTATTGGGGTACAGAGAGAGAGATTAACCACATAGCTACCGGTACAGCTTAGCCTCGAGGGAGAACTACTCCCTCCTCATCATGGGAGACAGCGATGGCGGTGAAGATGGCGGTGGTGTCGATGGAGAAGCCTTCCGGGGGCACCCCGTCCCGACGGCGTGCCGAACAGACTCCTGTCCCCCATCTTGGCTCGCGATGGCGGCGGCTCGGGAAGGTTTCTCGTACCGTTTCTTATCCGTATCGAAGATTTAGGTCGGGGGCTTTATAGGCGGAAGGGAAGCCTGAGGGGGCTGGTGAGCCGGAGGGGGCGCCCCGGCCGCGCCGCCCTTGTCTGGCCTCTGGCCCCCTCTCGGTTCCCCTCGGTGTTCGAAGCTTCGTGGAATTCTAAGATGTCGGGCGTTGATTTCGTCCGATTCCGAGAATATTTCCTTACTAGTATTTCTGAAACCAAAAACAGAAAACAGAACTGGCAATTCAGCATCTCGTCAATAGGTTAGTTCCGTAAAATGCATCAAAACGATATAAAGTGTGAACAAAACATGTAGGTATTGTCATAAAACAAGCATGGAACATCAGAAATTATAGATACGTTGGAGACGTATCATGCACCCATAACTCAGCCCGCTGTTGAAGCGGAGAACTATGAAATTAATCCTAATCTTTTAAGTTTGGTTCAGCAGAACCAATTTGGAGGCTCGGTCGCTGAGGATTCAGGTATGCACTTGAACACATTCACTAAAATATGTGATATGATGCACATTAAAGATGTTGATCCAAATGCTATTAAATTGCGCTTGTTTCCCTTTTCATTGAGAGGAAAAGGAAAAGACTGGTTGCTAGCTTTGCCTAAGGGCAGTATAACGTCATGGGAGGAATGTACTAATATCTTTCTGACTAAGTTTTCCCACCAGCAAAGACTATGCAACTGCGTTCTAATATTACAGGTTTTAGACAAGAAGACCGCGAGCCAGTAGAGCTTGCATGAGAAAGGATGAAGGAGGTCACCATGAACTATCCAAGTCATGTCACTACAAGAAAAGTTCTGATAGACAACGTCTCAAAATCGTCCGCTAAGGGGTATTTTTCGTCGCCTATGGGCCTAACCCGACGATATGGGTTCTGTTGTGGAAACCCAAAGTCCTACGACGATTTTTTCGGTCCGTCGCGCTTGGGCGCCCTTCCGCCACGGAAAATCGGACCGTTGCCCAAGTGTTTCCGGAGCCCGTTGATCGCTGACGTCATGCAACCGACACGTGCGACGCCGTTAATCGCAGCTAACGGCGTTAACCGGCGAAACCCCGTGGTAGATGGTAGGCCCACACAAGGCTTGCCACATCTTAAGCGGGCCGGCCCATTAAGTTTGCGGGCCGGGCCAGCTGACTTAGTTTGACCGGTCAACCATATAGTGGGCTGGTCCATTAGTTACGTGGGCCGGCCTAACCTCTAAGGTTGACTGGTCAAAACTTTAATGGGACGGCCCACTAAGCATGTGGGCCGGGCCAAATGCACTCGTTTGACCGGTCAACAGCAAAAGGGCCGGCCCACAAGACATGTGGACCCACTTTCTGTATCGGGCTCGCCCATTTACAAAGTAGAGTCCACATTAAAGCAATCGGGCCGCCCAAGAAGTTAGTGGGCCGGCCCAATTAGCATGTGGGTCCCACTTTCCTGCTATCGGGCCGGCCATTTAGTACGTGGGGTCCACATTAGATCAAATGGGCTGGCCCAACAAGCCAGTGGGCCGGGCCAAAAGCACCCTGGGTCCCACTTTCTGTTAAAGGACCCATTTAGTATGTGGGGTCCACCATATAGCAAGTGGGCACCCAACAAGATTGTGGGCCGGCGAAAAGTGGGTCCCACTTTCAATAGAGGGTGGCCCATTTAGTATGTGGGGTCCACCATATAGCAAGTGGGTCGGCAAACACCGGTGGGTCCCACTTTCCCGTTAAAGGGCCGGCCCATTTAGTATGTGGGGTCCACCATATAGCAAGGGTCGCCAACATGGGCTGGGCCAAAACACAGTGGGTCCCACTTTCCGTTAAAGGCCGCCCATTAGTATGTGGGGTCCACCGTATAGCAAGGGGCGCCCAACACGCTAGTGGGCCGGCCAAAACACAGTGGGCCCACTTTCGCCTTAAAGGGCCGGCCCATTTAGTATGGGGGTCCACAACAAAAGCAATTGGGCTAGCCCAACTAGTTAGTGGGCGGCCCAGTAGAGGGTGGGGTCCACCTTAAAGCAAGTGGCCGGCCCAATAAAGTGTGGGGTCCACAGTAAATCAAGTGGGCTGGCCCAATAAGTAAGTGGGCTCGTTTAGTTGTCGTTTATATGCCGCGTAATAGGCGCTTTAGGATTTTGCGGGCCGACACATATGTGATTTCGCTTAATTGGGCCGTTTAAGGGATGGGAATTCGTGATTTAGATACTGAGAATATTTACGCAGCATTGATTTCTGTCGGATAGCCTCACTTACCACAAGCACCAAAGAAAAAATGCGCGAAAGAACTATAAAAACTAACTAAATATTACATCAGCTGCAAGGCATTGAAAAAATATTACAGAACCCAGAGAAATTGAATGGTAATTAAACCTAGCAATACAATGAAGGGATCCGGCAATCTTTTAAGTTGTCCATGCAGCACCTATATCAAAACAAAGACATTACAAGTTAAGACAGCAACAATGGAAAGGCAAAGACACTACAATATTGTTTGCCAAAGAATTTGGAACTCATCATTTCGTCGTTATAACAAGATCATTGTAATGCGCACAATAAGCAAACAAAGAGTGCATGCCGCATACCAACAGCCAATATAACAGAGCATGTTAGAATGAAACAGCAGACTTACTACTGTCGAGTCCCATGCAAACCAACATGTTCAGGGAGTACAAAATTGGCATGAACAACATAGTAGCAGGCTATAAATTTTGTAAAACGACTGAGCAAGATGAAGTTATGATGGCTACATCTACAGAGCAGGGAATGTAAACCAAAAATAGAAGTTACGATGGCAAAAGCTAAAGAGGAGGGAATGTGAACCAACATGTGCCAAGTGCAATTACTTCATTTTGGCCGTGAACTAAATAATACTCCTGAACTTATAGTGAAGGGGATGCAAATCAAGATGTTTCGGGATATAAACTTGTAATGAGCAACACATAGAGGATAGTTAATGCTGGAGCTTAGGATGGACCAGATACAGAATATAGTGGGATCACCTGTGAACTTGTATAAGAGGGAATGCAAACCAATATGTTCAGCTTTCCATATGTGAGCGTCATGCCAAGTCAGAGAAACAAGTCAATAATGCAGCTTTTGAAGAACAAGATGGCACGCAAAATTATTATCTAGTAGTATGACAAGTTTATTTGTACTACAGGCTAGATAGCAGAGTGATAGCATGCCAAACTAAGTCCTTACTTTGTTAGCTTACAATGAACTAGATACAAAACAATGGCATCACCTGTAGTACAGGGAATGCAAGCCAACATGTTCATGGAGTAAAAAATTGGCACAAACAACATAGTAGCAGGCCATAATTTTTGTAACAACGACTGAGCAAGATAAAGTTATGATGGCTAGATCTACAGAGCAGGGAATGTAAACCAAATATAGAAGTTACGATGCCAAAAGCTATAGAGCAGGGAATGCGAACCAACATGTGCAATTACTTAAAATTGGCCATGAACTAAATAATAGCAGGATGTTACTATAATACCTATAATTTTTGTAACAACGACTGAGCAAGATAGAAGTTATGATGGCTATATCTACAGAGCAGGGAATGCAAACCAAAATGTTCAATCGCTTAAAGTTAGCAATGAAGTAGAAAATAACAACGTGTTACGGTCATAGCTAGGAATGAACTAAAAGAGCTTCAGACAAACAAGCATCTGAACCCAGAACATGGCGCTAAAACAAGGGACTTACATTAGGAGAAGCACTCTGTGGGAGTCACAACAGATCTTCCTGGGGTTGATAGATCCGGTGATGAAGTACGCTACATGTGCTACTTGGGGTTGGAGAGACGGCCATTACACTTCATGGTTACTCATCTCATCTGCAAAAAACGTAACGGTCAGCACAAACAGGTTCCCCCAAGATTAAACAAGAACTTGCAGGCAAGCAATAGAAAAGCGACAGTAGAAGAGTTTAGATCATGCACGGCGCCGGTGAAGCAGATCCGGTTCATGCACAACGGTGTCGGTGAGCAAGATCCGATGCGGTGGAAGACGGATCCGGCGCGGCTAAGCTGAAGCGACTGCGGTAGACTGCTGGATGAGCATATGGTTTCGAGGTACGGGGATGATCCGGTCCGGTTGATGACGGCGTCGATGAAGCGGCTCCGGCAGGCAGCCGGATGACGAGGATCGCGAGGGCTCGGTAGGCCAGGGAAGTCCGGCGGGGATGTGCGGTGGTCGTGGAGGTGGGAGAGAGGGACTTGGGAAGTTCCGGTGGGTGGTCTGAGGGAAATGAATTTTTTCTGGGAGGGTTTCCGGGCTAGGGAGTGATGCGCGTAGATGTACACGTCCGTTGGGAACCCCAAGAGGAAGGTATGATGCGCACAGTGGCAAGTTTTCCTCAGAAAGAAACCAAGGTTGAATCGAACCAGAGGAGCAAAGAAGCACGTTGAAGGTTGATGGTCGCGAAATGTGATGCGGCGCAACACCAGTGATTCCTGCGCCAACGTGAAACGCACAACAAAACCAAAGTACTTTGCCCCAACGAAACAGTGAGGTTGTCAATCTCACCGGCTTGCTATAACAAAGGATTAAACGTATCGAGTGGAAAATGATTGTTTGCAAGAAAATAGTAAAACACAATTGCAGTAGATTGTATGCTATGTAAAGAATAGGACCGGGTCCACAGTTCACTAGAGGTGTCTCTCCCATAAGATAAAGGCATGTTGGGTGAAAAAATTACAGGCAATTGACAAATAGAGAAAGGCATAACAATGCATATACATGATATGATAAATATAGTGAGATTTAATTGGGCATTACGACAAAGTACATAGACCGCCATCCAACTGCATCTATGCCTAAAAAGTCCACCTTCAGGTTATCATCCGAACCCCATTCAGTATTAAGTTGCTAAGCAACAGACAATTGCATTAAGTATGGTGCGTAATGTAATCGACAACTACATCCTTAGACATAGAATCAATGTTTTATCCCTAGTGGCAACAACACATCACAACCTTAGAACTTTCTGTCACTGTCCCAGGTGTCAATGAAGGCATGAACCCACTATCGAGCATAAATACTCCCTCTTGGAGTTAAGAGTACAAACTTGGCCAGAGCCTCTACTAATAACGGAGAGCATGCAAGATCATAAACAACACATAAACAATAGATTGATAATCACCATAACATAGTATTCTCTATCCATCGGATCCCGACAAACACAACATATAGTATTACGATAGATGATCTTGATCATGTTAGGCAGCTCACAAGATCTAACAATGAAGCACAACAAGGAGAAGACGACCATCTAGCTACTGCTATGGACCCATGGTCCAGGGGTGAACTACTCACTCATCACTCCGGAGGCGATCATGGCGATGAAGAGTCCTCCGGAGATGAATCCCCTCTCCGCAGGGTGCCGGAGGCGATCTCCCGAATCCCCGAGATGGGATTCGCGGCGGCGCTCCGGAAGGTTTTCCGTATCATGGCTCTCGGTACTGGGGGTTCGCGACGGGGCTTTAAGTAGGCGGAAGGGTAGGTCAAGAGGCGGCGCGAGGGCCCACACCACAGGCCGGCGCGGCCAGGGCCCGGGCCGCGCCGCCTATGGTGTGGCCACCTCGTGGCCCCTTCCTTCCCTCTTCGGTCTTCGGAAGCCCGTGCAAAAATAGGACCCCCGGGCGAAGATTTCGTCCAATCCGAGAATATTTCCTTACTAGGATTTCTGAAACCAAAACAGCAGAAAACAGCAACTGGCTCTTCGCATCTTGTTAATAGGTTAGTTCCGAAAATGCACAAATATGACATAAGTGTGCATAAAACATGTAGGTATCATCAATAAAGTAGCATGGAACATAAGAAATTATCGATACGTTGGAGACGTATCAGCATCCCCAAGTTTCTCGTCCCGAGCAGGTAAAACGATAACAAAGATAATTTCTGAAGTGACATGCCATCATAATCTTGATCATACTATTTGTAAACATATGTAATGAATGCAGCGATCAAAACAAAGGTAATGACATGAGTAAACAAGTGAATCATATGGCAAAGACTTTTCATGAATAGTACTTCAAGACAAGCATCAATAAGTCTTGCATAAGAGTTAACTCATAAAGCAATAAATCAAAGTAAAGGTGTTGAAGCAACACATAGGAAGATTAAGTTTCAGCGTTGCTTTCAACTTATAACATGTATATCTCATGGATATTGTCAACATAGAGTAGTATAACAAGTGCAATATGCAAGTATGTAGGAATCAATGCACAGTTCACACAAGTGTTTGCTTCTTAAGGTGGAGGGAGATAGGTAAACTGACTCAACAATAAAAGTAAAAGAATGGTCCTTCAAAGAGGAAAGCATCGATTGCTGTATTTGTGCTAGAGCTTTTATTTTGAAAACATGAAACAATTTTGTCAACAGTAATAATAAAGCATATGAGTTATGTAAATTATATCTTACAAGTTGCAAGCCTCATGCATAGTATACTAATAGTGCCCGCACCTCGTCCTACTTAGCTTGGACTACCGGATCTTTGCATGCCATGTTTCAACCAAGTGTCACAAAGGGTACCTCCATGCCGCCTGTACAAAGGTCTAAGGAGAATGCTCGCATTTTGGATTTCTCGCTTTTGATTATTCTCAACTTAGACATCCATACCGACAACATGGACAACAGATAATGGACTCCTCTTAAATGCATAAGCATGTAGCAATTAATGATTATTATTCTCATATGAGATTGAGGATATATGTCCAAAACTGAAACTTCAACCATGATTCATGGCTTTAGTTAGCGGCCCAATGTTCTTCTCTAACAATTTTGCATGCTCCAACCACTAAAATGATAGATCCTTCAGACAAGACGGACATGCATAGCAACTCACATGATATTCAACAATAGTTGATGGCGTTCCCCAGAATATGGTTATCGCACAACAAGCAACTTAATAAAAGATAAAGTGCATAAGTACATATTCAATACTACGATAGTTTTTAAGGCTATTTTGTCCCATGAGCTATATATTGCAAAGGTGGATGATGGAATTTTAAAGGTAGCACTCAAGCAATTTACTTTGGAATGGCGAGAAATACCATGTAGTAGGTAGGTATGGTGGACACAAATGGCATAGTAGTTGGCTCAAGGATTTTGGATGCATGAGAAGTATTTCCCCCCGATACAAGGTTTAGGCTAGCAAGGTTATTTGAAGCAAACTCAAGGATGAACCGGTGCAGCAAAACTCACATAAAAGACATATTGTAAACATTATAAGACTCTACACCGTCTTCCTTGTTGTTCAAAACTCAATACTAGATATTATCTAGACCTTAGAGAGACCAAATATGCAAATCAAATTTTAGCAAGCTCTATGTATTTCTTCATTAATGGGTGCAAAGCATATGATGCAAGAGCTTAAACATGAGCACAAAAATTGCCAAGTATCACATTATCCAAGACATTTTAGAATTACTACATGTAGCATTTTCCAATTCCATCCATATAACAATTTAACGAAGAAGAAACTTCGCCTTGAACATTATGAGTAAAGCCTAAGGACATATTTGTCCATATGCAACAGCGGAGCGTGTCTCTCTCCCACAAAGTGAATGCTAGGATCCATTTTATTCAAACAAAAACAAACACAAAAACAAACCGACGCTCCAAGTAAAGAACACAAGATGTGACTGAATAAAAATATAGTTTCAGGGAGGAACCTGATGATGTTGTCGATGAAGAAGGGGATGCCTTGGGCATCCCCAAGCTTAGACGCTTGAGTCTTCTTAAAATATGCAGGGGTGAACCACGGGGGCATCCCCAAGCTTAGAGCTTTCACTCCTCTTGATCATAGTATATCATTCTCCTCTCTTGACCCTTGAAAACTTCCTTCACACCAAACTTCAAGCAAACTCATTAGAGGGTTAGTGCACAATTAATAATTCACATGTTCAGAGGTGGCACAATCATTCTTTACACTTCTAGACATTGCATAAAGCTACTGGACATTAATGGATCAAAGAAATGAATCCAACAAAGCAAAAGAGGCAATGCGAAATAAAAGGCAGAATCTGTCAAAAACAGAACAGTCCGTAAAGACGAATTTAAAGCTGGCACCATACTTGCTCAAATGGAAAAACTCAAAACTAATTAAAGTTGCGTACATATCTGAGGATCACGCTCGTAAATTGGCAGATTTTTTAGAATTTTCTACAGAGAACTGTGCCCAGATTCGTGACAGACAGCAATGCTGTTTCTGCGCAGCGATCCCAAATATAACATCAACTTTGACATAGAAACTTTACTTGGCACAAAAACATGATAAGGAGAGGTTGCTACAGTAGTAAACAACTTCCAAGACTCAACAAAACAAAAAATTGCTGTAGTAAAAACATGGGTTGTCTCCCATAAGCGCTTTTCTTTAACGCCTTTCAGCTAGGCGCAGAAAGTGCAAATCAAGTAACATCGAGAGTAGAAGCATCAACATTATTATTTTTCATGCAAACACAACTTGTTGCAGAGGGTACTTTAGGTGCTCCATTATCTAAATTTTCTATGGTGGTGCTAGGGGTTTTAGCAATTTTAGGCCTATAGTAATTCTTTTGTTTAGGCACTTTAGAGGCGTACATGAATTTTTGCTCTTTACCCACATAAGCTTTCTCATTATACTTGAGAGAAGAAAAGGTTGAACCCAAGGTTCCCATAGCTTTTTCAAGTTCATCAATCCTATTGGTTTGATTATCATGGACAACACAAGTTCCTAGGACACTAATTCTTTCATCAATTCCTCCTAAGGATTTATCAAGTTCATAAGTTTTGTCAAATAACATTCCCAATTTAGTTTCAACACTTGAAATTTTTTTCTCTATGGTTTCCAATTTTTTCATAACATCTTCAAGAGAGATTTCAATTTTAACTTCATTAACAGGTGGTATTCCAACTAGACTCTCAATGATGCAACTAGCTTCTAAAGCGGGAGTACCTAGGAAATTGCCTCCCGAAAGAGTATCAAGAACATACCTATTCCAACTAGATAAACCAACATAAAAGTTCCTAAGAAGGATAGTGGTGGAGTGTTTCTTAATGCACCTATGATGAGCATTACTAATTCTATACCAAGCATCTTTAAAACTTTCTCCACCCCGTTGCTTAAAAGAACGAACTTCAACTTCAGGATTACTCATTTTAGTAGCAATAAAGTAAACTAGGCAAATAAAGTAAATGCAAGTAACTAATTTTTTTGTGTTTTTGATATGGAGAGCAAGACAGTAAATAAAGTAAAACTAGCAACTAATTTTTTTGTGTTTTGTTTAGGTGCAGCAAACAAAGTAGTAAATAAAATAAAGCAAGACAAAAACAAAGTAAAGAGATTGAGAAGTGGAGACTCCCCTTGCGTGTCTTGATCTCCCCGCAACGGCGCTTAAAAAGGCTTGATGCGCGTAGATGTACACGTCCGTTGGGAACCCCAAGAGGAAGGTATGATGCGCACAGTGGCAAGTTTTCCCTCAGAAAGAAACCAAGGTTGAATCGAACCAGGAGGAGCCAAGAAGCACGTTGAAGGTTGATGGTCGTGAAATGTGATGCGGCGCAACACCAGGGATTCCGCGCCAACGTGGAATCTGCACAACAAAACCAAGTACTTTGCCCCAACGAAACAGTGAGGTTGTCAATCTCACCGCTTGCTGTAACAAAGGATTAAACGTATCGTGGAAAATGATTGTTTGCAAGAAAATAGTAAAACACAATTGCAGAGATGTATGCTATGTAAAGAATAGGACCGGGGTCCACAGTTCACTAGAGGTGTCTCTCCCATAAGATAAAGGCATGTTGGGTGAACAAATTACAATGGGCAATTGACAAATAGAGAAAGGCATAACAATGCATATACATGATATGATAAATATAGTGAGATTTAATTGGGCATTACGACAAAGTACATAGACCGCCATCCAATGCATCTATGCCTAAAAAGTCCACCTTCAGGTTATCATCCGAACCCCATTCGGTATTAAGTTGCTAAGCAATAGACAATTGCATTAAGTATGGTGCGTAATGTAATCGACAACTACATCCTTAGACATAGAATCAATGTTTTATCCCTAGTGGCAACAGCACATCACAACCTTAGAACTTTCTGTCACTTTCCCAGGTGTCAATGAAGGCATGAACCCACTATCGAGCATAAATACTCCCTCTTGGAGTTAAGAGTACAAACTTGGCCAGAGCCTCTACTAATAACGAGAGCATGCAAGATCATAAACAACACATAAACAATAGATTGATAATCACCATAACATAGTATTTTCTATCCATCGGATCCCGACAAACACAACATATAGTATTACTGATAGATGATCTTGATCATGTTAGGCAGCTCACAAGATCCAACAATGAAGCACAACAAGGAGAAGACGACCATCTAGCTACTGCTATGGACCCATGGTCCAGGGGTGAACTACTCACTCATCACTCCGGAGGCGATCATGGCGATGAAGAGTCCTCCGGAGATGAATCCCCTCTCCGGCAGGGGCCGGAGGCGATCTCCTGAATCCCCCGAGATGGGATTCGCGGCGGCGTCTCTCGAAGGTTTTCCGTATCGTGGCTCTCGAACGGGGGTTTCGCGACGGGGGCTTTAAGTAAGCGAAGGGTAGGTCAAGAGGCGGCGCGAGGGCCCACACCACAGGCCGGCGCGGCCAGGGCCTCGGGCGCCGCCCTATGGTGTGGCCACCTCGTGGCCCCACTTCCTTCCCTCTTCGGTCTTCTGAAGCTCCGTGCAAAATAGGACCCTGGGAAGATTTGGTCCAATTCCGAGAATATTTCCTTACTAGGATTTCTAAAACCAAAAACAGCAGAAAAACAGCAACTGCTCTTCTGCATCTTGTTAATAGGTTAGTTCCAGAAAATGCACAAATATGACATACAGTGTGCATAAAACATGTAGGTATTATCAATAAAGTAGCATGGAACATAAGAAATTATCGATACGTTGGAGACGTATCAGGGAGGTGGTGATCCAAAAAATGACGGGCATACCCCCCACCCCCCCACCAATCGACCTTTCTCTCATCTCCGCAGGGGTAGAATGGGAATTTGGAAGCGTGTCAAATTTTTGTATTTTGTGGGCGGGAAGTTTTGCCGCTATGAGATTTTGAATTTGGCTAAGGTCCAACTATAATGATTAAAAAATGTGAGACCGTACTAGTACCTCTGTTCAAGGCCGAGTGCAAAATCAAATCATCATCACATTAAATACCGGTTACTACCATGATCATCATCTATCTCTGAAATTGGCTCATCCGCTAGATCTTGCAAATTATAGTGATAAAAAATTGTGAGACCGTACTAGTATTTCAGTTCAAGGCCGAGTGCAACATCAAAACATCATCACGTTGAAAATTTGTTACCCTGATCATGATCTATCTCTGAAATTGGTGCATCCATTGCAAAGTATAATGCTAAAATTTTGAGTGACCGTACTAGTACTTCTGTTCAAGCCCGAGTGCAACATCAAATCATCATCATGTTGAAAATTTGTTACCATGATCATGATCTATGTCTGAATTTGGCGCATCAGCTAAATGTTGCAAAGTATAATGATTAAAAAATTGTGAGACCGTACTAGTACTTATGTTCAAGGTCGAGTGCAACATCAAATCATCATCACGTTGACGATTTTTTCTGTTACCATGATCATTATCTATCTATAAGAGCATCTCCACCGGCACATCATCCTCTATTTGGGGATGCTGCTCCCACACCACACCGGCGGCCCCAAACGGCAGCCATTTTAAAATTAAAATTGACATTTAAAAACCCAAAATCATACGAAATTTATACCAAAGTAGCTCGACTTTAAACATAACTAAACTTAAACTTAATCCTGGTCTACGGGCCGTCGGTTGGGGCGCTCGACGGCACTGCCTCGTCGTTGTTCTTCGCCATTGCCGCCTGCGTCCGTGCCCGCTTCTCCTTCGTTGCTTCGCGCATCTGGCGGTGGAGCATGGCGGCCGGCGTCGCAGGGGCTTGCCGGCTGCGCTGTCCCCGCGCTGCCTTCCCCGAGAAGCTTCGATCTCGGCGCGCCTCGCCTGCTGGCGAGCGAACGCGTCCTGGTGGCGATGAGCGTTGAGATCTGCGAGCTTCGTCGCTCCGCCTCCTTGAGGAGGCGTCCCGCATCCTCCGTGACCGCTCGCTGGCGCGATATCTCGAGGACGTGCTCGAGGTTCGCGTCGTGACGAACTCGCGCTCCTCCTCCCTCAACCGCTGGTATCGTTGTGCGTTCAGCGACGCGAGGATCGCCGCCTGCTCGGGTCCGGCGGCCTGCGGCGCTCCTGCGCTCCCTCGATCGCCTCTGCTTCCGCTTCTGCTACGTGACATCGTGCCAGGACTCGAACCGTGGGTCCTCGTCCTCGTCGGAGCTGTGCTCGTCGTCGGCCTGCCTCCGGCTCCGCTCCGGCTGGCTGCCGTGGTGGTGGAGGCAGCGCGCGGCCGTTGAGGCCAAGCATCGAGTAGGTGGTCTTCAGACGGCGCGGCATCTTGATGTGGAGAGTAGAGAATGGAGCGGCGGTGGTGGACGGCGTACGTCCTATATATCTAGCGGTGGCAACTACCCACATTTACGGCGACTGGACGCCGCGTGGCCAGTCGCTGCCCTCGTGGCCAGTCGCTGCCTCGGTTTCCGCGCGGGAGGCCATTTAAACGCCGACGACCAACCTTCCCGCGTCGTGGCCAGTCGATGCGAACCGTCGCGTCCTCTCGCTGACAAGGCGCCTCCACCAGCGAAAACCGTCGTTCCGCGAGGCACCCGGAGCGCCTGATTCGCGCCCCTGGCGAAGGGGCCGGCTCGGGGATGCCGGCGATTCTACTCGGCTCGACAAATAGCCGGCGCCGTTTGGAGCGCACCGGTGCGAGCCCTAAAACGACGCCGGCCCCCAAATCGCTATGGGTGCTCTGAATTTGGGGCGACCGCTAAATCTTGCATAGTATAATGATAAAAAATTGTGAGACCATACTAGTAGTTCTGTTTAAGGCCGAGTGCAAGATAAAATAATCATTACATTGAAAATTTGTTACAATGATTGCAAACTATAGCAATAACAGGAAAAAATGCTCAAGGATTACAATAACAGCAAAAATTCTCAAATACAACAACAAGTCGAAATAACTCAAATGATACAAGCCATACAAATGGCATCATCGGCAAAACTGCATTTCTGTTAGGTAGAATTCATCGGAGTGCAAGTAACAGCTGGCTTTCCATTAGATCTGCAGAGTAGATTATTAAGGATCTGCTCAATCCAAGCTTGCCTATTTTTCAATTCATGTATCTCATTGACTGTTATGATGATATTTGAATCTCTTTCATCTCTTTGCTGCTGAATTATATCAATTGATTCGTGTGCAAAGGCAGCGATTGTTTGCGCTGGAATGGCTGGGACAGTAGCTATCATCTGACAATCAGATGAATTGGCATTGTCACGGCTGTGCTGTGGAAAGACCTGGACACTTGATGTACATGCCCTGCCATCTGCCTTCCTTGCTCTATTCAGGGGCTGAAAACAAGACAGTGCAAGTTACAGAACCATACAATTTGAGAAAACAACCATATTATTAGTTGTCACAGATTTTTGCAAAGCATCAAAACAGATGGCAGATTTTCACAAAGCACAAGGCATAATATAACAAAGCAAGCTATCAACCCCAATGCAACAGGCAAAGCAACCGGATGGCAAATATGAACAAAATAAATCAAGTAACTAGACAGTCTGCCTAATAAAATAAGCCAGGAAACTGCATAACAGCTGTCTATTAAAATTGACACTTGGAAGGGGTGCTTCAGATCCCTTAAGTTCCACAAAAGTGGTCATGTGGACAAAACTAGCCAGACATTGTGCAGTTGGAGAATCTCCAACCCCCTAAATTTCATTATTTTAATCATCGGCCAGCCATGGGAATGCCTCAGATAAAAGAGAAATATATCCATTTGGTGCCAAATATAAACGAGCAGGACCAATTAAGACAGATTAGACAGCAACCATTCTGGGATTCATATAAACTGACATATTATTTCCATGTTTAACCCATGAGCGCAATATAAGGGAAGGAGAAACAAACAAATGAACCATTTTGTGCCTAAAAATAAAAGATGGGTCAGCCAAAAAGTAACAACAAATCTTATTTATGATACCTACTGAAGGTGGATTTCCTACTACAGAAGGTGGCATTGGATTAATCAACAGTGAAATCCGAAAAAAGTCTTACAAAAAACAAATATGCTCATTATATCCCACAACAAGCATGCCAGATAGTCGCAAGGTTTATATGTTTTAATCATCAGTCAACTCAATGAATCAAGGACTAATAACCAATTGAATCATCATCTGACTCATATTCACCAAGCAAAACATTCTTATCATTATGGAAGAAATCCAGAAGACATAACGGTATGAGGAAGTGCATGAGCAATCAAACATTATGTGGCTGGAATAAAATGCCAGATCATTTAAGTTAAGCAGAACAATTAAATTGGTTTAATCACGATCAAACAAAAAAAGATTAGACAGGCAATAGAACAAGTTTGAGAAGCTAGCAGGAAAATGAACGAAGACGTGCAGTCATACAAATAGCATGATTTATTTCAAACCAGTTATCCTATCTATATGGAGAGTAAATGTGTTAAACACAAACTGGTTCCAGCACGATAAGCATATCAATACAAAAATGAAAGGTACTTACTGGATTATAGGGGTGATTCACTCCACGATTTGCTGTGTTCTATGTGATATTGCAACATGAAATTACAGCAAAGAGTTAGGGTTGTGATACGTCTCCAACATATCGATAAGTTCTTATGTTCCATGCTACTTTATTGATGATATCTACATGTTTTATACACATTATATGTCGTTTTTTTGAACTAACCTATTAACAAGATGCCGAAGAGCCAGTTCCTGTTTTCTGCTGTTTTTGGTTTGGAAATCCTAGTAACGAAATATTCTAATTGGACGAAATCAACGCCTGTGTTCCTATTTTGCCGGAAGCATCCGAACACCCGAGAGCCGCCGAGGAGGGCCACGTGGCCCCCAGATGATAGGGTGGCGCGGCCCACCCCGGCGCGGCCCTATGGTGTCGTCGCCTCGACCTTCCGACGCCGCCTCTTCGCCTATATAAGGTCCCTGACCTAAAACCCTTACGGAATAAGCCACGGTACGAGAAAGTTCCGAGCCGCCGCCATCGCTGAAGCCAAGATCCGGGGACAGGAGTCTCTGCATTCCGAGCACCTGCCGGACGGGGAAGTGCCCGGAAGGCTTCTCCATCGACACCGCCGCCATCTCCATCGCCATCTTCATCACCGTCCCATGAGGAGGAGTAGTTCTCCATCGAGGCTCGTGGCTGTACCGGTAGCTATGTGGTTCATCTCTCCTATGTACTTCAATACAATAATCTCATGAGCTGCCTTACATGATTGAGATTCATTTGATGATGCTTGTAATCTAGATGTCATTATGCTAGTCAAGTGGGTTTTACTTATGTGATCTCCGGAGACTCTTTGTCCCACGTGTGTAAAGGTGATAGTGTGTGCATCTGTCTCTTAGGCTATATTTCACAGAATACTTATTCACTGTTATGAATGGCATAGTGAAGTGCTTATTTATATCTCTTTATGATTGCAATATGTTTGTATCACAATTTATCTATGAGCTACTCTAGTGATGTTATTAAAGTAGTTTTATTCCTCCTACACGGTGTAATGGTGACAGTGTGTGCACTCGTGTTAGTACTTGGCGTAGGCTATGATTATGATCTCTTGTAGATTATGAAGTTAACTATTACTATGATGGTATTGATGTGATCTATTCCTCCTAACTGGCGTGAAGGTGACAGTGTGCATGCTATGTTAGTACTTGGTTTAGTCGTGTCGATCTTTCATGCACTCTAAGGTTATTTAAATATGAACATTTAATTGTGGAGCTTGTTAACTCCGGCATTGAGGGTTCGTGTAATCCTACGTAATGTGTTCATCATCCAACAAGAGAGTGTAGAGTATGCATTTATCTATTATGTTATGTGATCAATGTTGAGAGTGTCCACTAGTGAAAGTCTAATCCCTAGGCCTTGTTCCTAAACACTGCTATCATCGCTTGTTATCATTTCGAATTACTACGCTGCGTTACTATCGCATGTTTACTTCCCGCAATATTACTTACCATCAACTGCACGCTTAGCGAGTTTTCTGCGCCGTACCATCGCTTTCATATTCATTCATACCACTTGTATTTCACTATCTCTTCGCCAACTAGTGCACCTATTAGGTGTGTTGGGGACACAAGAGACTTCTTCCTGCACGATGAGCATATCAATGACAAGAATGAAATCTTCCTACTGGAGTTCGATAAACCTGGGTAATTCACTTAAGGGAAACTTGCTGCTGTTCCAAACCTGCTGTAGTGCAACATGAAATTACAGCAAAGAGTTAGGGTTGCAGCTCTTGAAGAACAAAAACAATGAAGAATTTAAATGTACCAGAGCAATGAGTTCACACATGTACTACAGGATGGCAAAAGGATAGCAGAAAGGAAATAGTAATTGGCATTTACCGTCATTGTTTACAACAAAACAGATGGAAATTATAATGTAAAACCTTGTGAACACAGAAGAGCACAGAATGGCGGAATATAAAACAACATTTTGCAACGAACAAAACAGACGGCGGCTATGGTCCCAGCACACAACCTGTCACCTGAGAATAAGAAAAGCAAACAAACATGTAGGTTTCCTAACAAAAATAGATGAATTACATAGCATGCAATTACTGTTCTAACATTAGGACGAACTAGATAGATATTATAGGGGTGTTTCTTGAGAGTTTATAGAGCAGGGAACGCTTTGCTAGTCTTAGTATGAACAAGACAAAATTAATACTATTTTTTGCAACACACAGTACAATCATAGACGCTCACACGTACATACATACACTCATCACTCAAGCACACACACTACCCCTTCGAGCACCTTCAGGAAACTGCATCCAAGAAACTGTTCCGACGGGTATTGAGATTGACGAAGTCACCACTAGCACCACAATGTCATCGGGAACGCCGCATCCCACAGAAGAATATTCCTCCATTTTTGAGACACCAAAGCGTTAAATCTGGGGGTGCCACTGCCCTCCTAACCATCCAAACACAGGTTGGTTCTCAGTGATTTGGTACTTGACATGTACTACATGATATCTAAAATGAAGTCGGTGTCAGGCTAACAAGCAAGGTGCGGCGTCGTTGCTTGACGTGAGTCGGTGTGATGCCATCACAAGATGAAGTGCATGGTCCATGTGATCTGGATTAGGGGATACTAGCATAATACCCGTGTGTTGCAACGGGTTAATAACGAAAGATGGCTCCCTCCAAATATAGAATAAATGGAATATAATCGCAATGTCTATGTCCAGGATGTGTGGCCACATGGTCCTCATTTTCTTTAGAATCTGTGGTACGTCAGTATCATACAATGTGCACTATTTTTTGTCATCACTGAGACAACTCTGATGCTCGATCGACCGATCCGAGTTGATCAATCGACCGATCTAATTAACATGTTTGAACAAACGATCGAATAATTCATAGTATTTATTGAATGATACTCCCTCCGTGCCAAAAATAAGGCGTCTAAGGATTAGTTAAAAGTCAATGTTTTTAAAGTTTGACCAAGTTTACACACAAAAATATAAATATTTACAATACTAAATCATTATCAATAGAGTCACCCTAAAGTATAATTTCTTAATATGTCAATTTGATATTGTAGATGTAAATATTTTTTAAAATATTTGGTCAAAGTTTGTAAGGTTTGACTTTTGACCAATCCTTAGACGCCTTACATTTTGGGACGGAGGGAGTATATCGTAAAAGGTGCCCGTTTTACACCATCTTTTTTAACAAAACACGGTACAATATAAATGCTCACTAAATGCATACTCGCTCCTACGAACGCACAAATGCACATGCAATCTCTATGAACACCTTCAAGATACTTTGTCTGAGAAACTGATTTGTCGAGAACACACGTCGAAACGTGGCCCCAACTGAACAGATATTTCTCTTTATTAATGAAACACCCACGCATGAAACATGGTTTTTTTTAGGGAGAATGTCACTGCGCTCCAAAACATGTGGTTGATTCTTGTCACTAACCTCTTAAAAGCTGCAGGGTATGAAAGCTTTGTTTTTTTAAGGATTTTTAGTTGCATAAGTGTTGAGATTTGTATGTCCTACGAATTTTAAAGGGAAAATGCATGCACGTGCAAAAATTAGGAAAAGAAACCTAGAGTCATATAGGTTGTCACTGTATGTTTGCGAATGAAAGAAAAGTTAGAAAATTTAAAGTAGCACGGCAAGAGGAGCCTAATCAATGGGTCTCTTTTGGCCTTTTTCTTTTTTGCCGATTGTGTCGATCTAACCGGGATTGCCGGACACGCGTTGATGAACTACGGCAGAGGAGAAAGGACGGATCACCTGCCGATCTTTTACAGAACTATGCCAGAAAGGATATAAAGATTGACCGGTACAAAAACCATCTCCATCAATCTACGCTCGTTAAGGAGAGGGTTCCTTAGAGAATAAAAAGGGGAGCGAACGAAAAAGATGTGTGGCTGAACCGATCTATGCTTGTCTTACCGATTAGAATTAGGAAAGGGATGCTGATTTTGCTACCTAGTGCTACGGATTGGATTTTGGTCGTGACCTAACTAATCCTGATAAGAACTCCTCATGGAGCCGGTCACGCTGACCTTACTTTTTATGTTCGGGGTGAGTTGTATACACGTTTGACGTACCATCACCAACCACCGCGGCCTATTTTAAATTTAATAGTAAAGATAGTTTATATGACAAGATTATGGGGGGATTGTTAGTAGTAATCTTATCAATGTGGTTGGCTAGTAAAGGAGCTAGCTTAGTCATGAAGTATCCAAGGTATGTAGAGAGAACTGTAGAATGGGGAATGTTCTAGAGTAAGATATTTACGAGTAGTATGAAATATCTAGAGGGCAGCGGTGTTTTGGAACATGGGTCCATATGCTCTCTATATTTCGAAATGCATCTTACATACATTTTAAATTTTCAAAAAATTGAAACTAAAAGTTCGCACGTATATCTTCACGTGCTACTTGCTCACAAAGTCGTTTCATAAAAAATCGACTTATCATGTGACGTAAAAAGGACAAAATTCAGTGCTAAAAATAATGTTTTCACAAGTTAAACTTTCTTTTTGTTATATACCTTATCAATGTGGTTGGCTAGTAAAGGAGCTAGCTTAGTCATGAAGTATCCAAGGTATGTAGAGAGAATTGTAGAATGGGGAATGTTCTAGAGTAAGATATTTACGAGTAGTATGAAATATCTAGAGTTTGTAGAGTATTCTAGAAGTATGGTATAGGGTTTGGATTCTGGCACATGGCAACAATCTAAAGGGTCATGTACAAAAGTTTAAATAGAGTATCACCCGTCCCATGTAAGTAAGCTTTGTACCACTGAGATATCCAATAAAGCTTCCTAGTAGTAGTAGCCCTGTGTGTAAGTGTATGTGAGGCACAAGCTTCCTAGTATTATAAGCCCTGTGTGTGAAGCACATCAAGACAGAGAGCTCAAGGAGTGGCATGGGCAAATGCGCAGGATCCTGCCATCTGCCACGCGCATTGAGAGCGGGGCGGAGCTGGATCTATGGGACTTCTCTGTCGATGCTTTTTTAGACGGACGAATCAGTATATAGACACATTCTAGTTGACCAAGACATGCTTGAACCTTCTATGGTAACAGACCAAAACGTGTAGGGGGGAGGGGGTCTGGTTACCTCGACGGCGGCTTCGTGTAGTCATACTCGGCATCCTTGCGGGTCACGTCGACGACGGCGGGGGTGCTGCGGTTGCGGTGGGCGTCGGCGTCGAGGAAGCAGATCTGGGGCGGTCGATGATGGGTTCGGGGAAGCAGATCTGAAACGAGGGAGTCGGTGAAGCAGATCCGGTGCAGTGCACGGCGTCGTTGGTGAAGCGGATCAGGTACGGCAGACGAGGGAGTCGGTGAACTCAGATAGTGCAGTGCACGGCGGCGTTGGTGAAGCGGATCTGGTGCTGCGGATGAAGCAGTCGGTGAAGCAGATCCGATGCAGTACACGGCGGCGTTGGTGAAGCGGATCTGGTGCTGCGGACGAGGGAGTCGGTGGCCTCAGGTAGGTGAGGTGGTATGCCGGCTAAGTACGGCTGGGATATTCCGGTGCGGTGGTCCGGCAGGTGAGAGATGATGGGCCTGGAGTATTGCGACAGATTTTTTGCGGAAATGGGGAAGACGAATGGAAGGCGGTAGACTATATATATCAGAGGGGATGTGTAAATTACGAACGAGACCCCAACCAACGCCGGCTTCACTTGTCTGCCTTTGCGTCATTGGTAATAGGGGTCGAAAGGGAATTCGAAATATGTGTATGGAGGCGGGAGTTTTGGCGCTCAACTCGTATTTTGAATCTCCCTGGTGTATAAGCAGTACAGTATACTAGATATTGAATCATAGACCAGGGAAGACAAGTACAGTAGTACAAAAATACTGTAATGTCTACATTGCATGATGCTGATCTACCTTGCGTTAGTGTTTGTACTTTGTAGTGGTAGCTAAGTGGTGCAAAGAAGACATATTTGTAATTTCTACAACTAAGATATGTCTATATACATCCGTATTAGACAAAACTAAGACACCTCCTTTTAGACGAAGGTAATATTAATTTTGAATCTCTTTGTACTAATGTTGATGATTTTTAATAGATCTTCAGAGTTTCGTAGAAAAAAACTAGGCTCCTCTCGAGAAACAAATAAGCATACAATTAATTAAGTACGTGGGCGGTTATTATTATTTTAACAGGGAAACTGCATTCGTGCCCTATGGCCCGTCATCTTCAAAACCGTCCAAATGCATGCATCTAGCGACGGGCGGTTTGCAGGCCCTGGCGTGGCGGTTAACATTCGTCTTCCTCATTTCGTCTTCTCCCTGACACTCTCGCCTGTGCCCCTCTCTCGCTACCCTCCATGGAAGCGTTCTACCAAGGACACACTTTCCTCGCTCATGGAACAACCACCATTACGGCGAACTATACCAATATGGCGTCTAAGGTGGAGGAACACATCAACAAAATCGAGTTGATACTGGAGAAAGAAGACTCGTACAAAATTGTTGGCCTAGACGTAGAGTACACCTATGGGCCTGAACAGAAGGCTGCCCTCATACAGTTGTGCATGGGCACGGACTGCCTCCTGTACCAGATTTCCTCGGCCGACCAGCCCTGCCCCAAACTCGCTGACTTTCTTGGCAGGCCTGACATAACATTTGCAGGTGTTGACATCGGCAACGACATTACCAGGCTTGGGCGTTGCAACCTCTCAGTGGCGAACTTCGTGGACATCCAGAAAAGGTGGAAGCCTGCCGATTCCACTAGTAACAATAAGGATTCGTTGGCTGACTATGCTGCGGCCATTATAGACAGCCAGTACAAATCTATCATGAAAAAACTTACGAAAGAGGAACACAAGCTGTGGAAGCAGGTGCCCTTGTCCATGAAGCATATCCTGTATGCAAGCATCGACGCATACGCGACATATGAGGTATACAGGCGAATAGTGAACTTTGAGAAGGGTCAACAAAAATTGGCGGAATTCCAGGACAGCGGGAGTAAGAAGAAGAAGAAGAAGAAGACAACATGGTACAGGCTGTGGAAGCTGAAGAGGAAGACCACTGAAAAGGATAGCAAACTATAAGTACTAGTGTTAACAAACCTCCGTCTATAAAGGATGTCTCAACTTAGGACAAATTTGAATGTATCTAGATACTAAAATGGGTCTAGATACATTCAAATTTTGATAAAGTTGAGATCTACAGTAGTACAGTACTAGTATGTATACGATCGTGTGTGTATGCACCCAGTGATAAGTAGTTCTGTACATCCAGCTATATTTTATCTTGCAAGTAGTTTTAAAAGTAGTACAGTACTACTGTAGTATGTACGATCGTGTGTGTATGCTCCCAGTGTCATGAGTACATAACTGATGATAATAATACTAATATGTATGGTAGATCTTTTTTTATCTTGCATACTCCCTACGATCCATAATAAGTGTGCCGTTTCACTCTAACAGCATCCACTGTGTTGTCCACAACAGCTATCCTCGTCCACAAGCAATAAGTGTAGTCCATGCCCATATATATAGTGGACACGTACAAGCTTTTGGTTGCCCATAAGTAAATAGTAATTATTTTACTCTGTGCTCTGTCTTGCATGTGTGTACTTCTAACAAATATGTGCGTCCCAGCGTGTGCCAAACTTAACCTTATACTGAGTATATTGTATAGTATTACTCCCTCCGATCCACATTACTTGATGCTAAAATGGAAGTATCTATAGCTACAATATGTCTAGATACATCTACATTAGAGTCAAGTAATGTAGTTGCTGTTTCAGTAATCTTGTGGTTCCCATAGGTGGTGCCTTAAATGACAAAAGTCATGGCCATATCTAAACCATGATTAAGCCGAACCTCTGCCCCAAGACATGACATCTCTTCTACGTAGTAGAATGCTCTCCGTCCATAATAAAATAATCAATGGATGGGACTGGATACCTTTGTTGGGAAGGTATCGTCACCTGCCGAGTAGGGTGTATGTAGGCATCCTATCACGTCAGGACAGCTATCCAGTAGTAATATCCATCTCCCAGTGACCCAGTCTATGTGTGTGTCTTGTCTTGTCGATCCATGGACATGGCACCTATCGAGGTACTCCACTGCTGATGATTTTGTAGAGTACGTATATTTATATGAGCACGATGCTTTGTACAAAGTTGTCCCGGTCACCTCAAGGTTGCATTAGCAGGACGAAAAACAGTTACTCCCTTTCTTGTTCTTTTTCTTTTGTTGTCACATATTTGAAACCAATAAGTTCAAGTTATGTTCCTGATGATGTTACCCAACAATAGAAGCGAAACTGAAATAATAGTACAACTCAGACAGTGTTAGTACTAGTACTTTACTAGAGGTTACATCCGCATTAGCACTATACTAGTACGTATCATCATATGGAGTAGGAGTACTTATTTTGAGGATTAATTGTTCTCCTTCTCGATGCGAATGTAGAAACGCAGCAGCTTGGAAGGTCCACCAAGCACCAGGTACAGCGGCGGCACCGAGAGGAACGACGTGAGTTCATCAAACGCGACGTCGCCCGGCAAGGCGCAGCTCGACGCCTCCAAAGACACACTCACGGTGTCCGCCCTGCTCCTCGCGTGCGCCAACGAGCACGACGCCGGCCCATTCGCCCACATCTTTGCCGTGTACAGAGGCCACACGCACGCGGCCGCCCTAACGCACACGGTAGACACGATGGTGGTCGAAGTCGAACCGAGCACGCCGATGATCAGGACGAACACGGCGCCGTCCTCCCCTTCGGCGATGATCCGCAGGCACGGCGAACCCGGCACCGGCACCGGCACCTGGAACACTTTGGTCGTGTTGTACGGCGGGAGCTTGTGCACTTGGATCGAGTGGGCCGCTGCGAAGTGGGCGACGAGCGCTGTTGGCGGGGCGGCGAAGTCGCAGCCGGGCTCCGTGCAAGCGCAAGGGGCGTGCGGGCATGCAATCTTGTGGTCGTGGACCTGGTGGTAGGCCACCAAGCTCCCGCAGCTGCTGTGGGGGCACTCAACCGTCGCCGCTGATACGACGGCGTCCATTGCCGGGTCCTGCTCGAATCCGCCGCGGGGTTCCACGCACCTATGGCACCGGTTCCCGGGAAGCTCGCTGAGGCAGCGGCCGCAGGCCAAATGATTACCCTTGCACTGCACAAATCAAAGTTCGTGGATTCCCATTTTTGCAGTAGTGAACCCACAAAAGAAACATCAATGGAGTGTGGGAGGGAAAGGGATCGACCTTGAAGACGGGGGGCTGGAGGGGCTGGGAGCAGAAAATGCAGTGAAGCACGGTGGAGTCCATCTTCAGGGTAACGGTGACAGTTTCCAGCATTGCGAGCGCGCGAGGAGTATGGCCTATCGATGGCCTCTCTTATCTCCTAGCCTCGAGGCTGGAGTACTCTATTTAAGGGGATGGGAAGGGATTTTGCTTAAGACGAGGAAAACCCAATATAGTACCTCCATCTCAAAGCTTAAGGCTTATATTATTTTTAGAAAGTCAAATTATGTCAAAATTGACTAAGCATTTACCGAAAATCATGGTAGTTAAAAAATGTGTATCTCCACCATCATACTATTTGAGACTATATTTGTGATGGTAATAGGCACAACTACATACACAAAAATTGACATCATCTGATTATTAGTTATTTGGACTGCGGGATGAACTTTTTGGAACTGTGCATTAAGCACCGGTAACCACTTAGGGCTTCTTTGATTCATAGGATTGACATAGGAATTATGTTGGATTTGATTCCTATGGGAAAATTTCAATCCTACACCTTTCCTATTTCTACACTCTCCACATTCCTTTGAATCAAAGCAGCAGTGCTTCTTTGTTTTTTATAGTAAGTGAAAGGACATCTAAAAAACAGGAGAAATGATCTGGAAGTGCACATAGTTTTATATAAATCAGATGGAGGGGTTACAATTACATATAGTTGGAGTATTCACTTCCGATTCACAAAAAAAAGGAGTATTCACTTCCACGCTGCATTATTATTAAGTATAAGTACTACTACAAACAGTTCAGCACAAATATGAAACGAGGAATCCATAAAAAAATAGCAGCCGTACGAACAATCAAGTACTTTTCATCGAAATTTATCATTCCTCATGACAAATTGACAGTTTTTTCAACTACGCAAAGTAGCAGTAGCTACATCTGCTTGCATATGCGAATGTAGAAACGCAGCTCCTTGGACGATCCAGCACCAACGAGGTATGGCCCCGGCACAACGAGGAACGACGTGAGCTCCTCAAACACGACAGCGCCCGGCGACGCGCTGCCAGAAGCATCGGCAGACATCTTCACGACATCCCGCCTGCAGTCCGATTTCGAGGACGGCGGCGGGCCGTGCGCCCAGATCTTCACCCTGTAGAGCGGCCACACGGATGTGGCCGAACTGACGCATACCAAAGACAAGACAATGGCCGGGCCGAGCGCGTCGATGTACAGGACGAACACGGAGCCGTCATCCCCTTCGACGACGAGCAGCCTGCACGGCGAGCACGGGTGCGTCATGGTCACCCGGAACTCTATGGACTTGCCATACTCTAACCTGTGCACCTGAATCGAGTGGGCCTCTGCGAGGTGAACGAGGAGCGCTGACGGTGGGGCGGCGAAGTCGCAGCCCTGCTCCGTGCAGTTGCACCGGCCGTGCGGGCACGCGATCTGGTGGCTTAGGGACTCGTGGTAGCTGACGATGACCCCGCAGCCGTCGTGGGAGCACATGACCTGCGCCGTTCCAGCGATGTTGTACGCGATGGCCTCCAAATTCGTAGCGTTTATTTCCATAGTGCCGTCCATCGCCGCCAGTTGGTTGAATCCGGAGCCGCGCTACTCTTCTTCTGGCGCCGTTTACTTGGAACCTCGCCGACGGTGGCAGGCGGCAGGCCTCATACCACGCTGCAACTCCGATCAATATTAATTGATGGTAAAATGGATGTATCTACAACTATAATGTGTGTAGATGCATCTATATTACCATCAAATAATATGAATCGGAGGGAGTACAAGGAATGACAGTTTAGCACAAGTGACACCAGCAAATAAAAATCAATGGACTCTCAGAGGAAAAGGGGGCGACCTTGTTGAACTTGGGGCAAATCAATGGAGTCTGACAGACAAATGATGCGATATCTAAAGCCGGTTAGAGAGAGAGAGAGAGAGAGAGAGAGTGTGTCCCGTGGGTGGGGGGGAGAGAGTTTGTTCACTTCTTCTTGGTTTAAAACGAGGATTCGTACAAGGTAATAGAGCCCGCATGCTCGGCTGGGTAGACAGCCAGGAGTGACCCCAACATGGTCGTGCCACAAGGATTCATGTCAAATGAAAAGGGAAGCATGTATCTTTGAATCTTGTCAAATCCTAGGTTTGACCAAGATAATTTAAACAAGTTTAAAACATGAAAATGAAAAGGGAAGCATGTATCCTTCTTAGTCACTCTAAAATGAAGTTTTTGGGAGGTTTTGAAATTTCCATGTTTGAAACTCAAAACCACTTCTCTTCATGCTTGACTTCATAAGACGGAGTTTAGGGGTTAGGGGGATACATGATTTGTATGGTTTGATATGTCTAGACCTTGTTTATCAATTTTAATGCTTAGTATATGACATAAGAAGACTATGTGATTTTGTTTTTCATTTTTCTGTATGCACTATTATAATCAATCGAGTTTTTACACCAACAGGTCTGTCACTTACGTGTGGTGCCCACGCTTGAGGTCCCACACTTCAGTGATTACAAGTCATGTGCAATAGGTAAGCAAACTCCCAGCCATCTTCTTTGTCAAGAGAAGACGCATCAGGATGCGTATTGGAAGTATGTGGGTCCTTCTGGATCCTTCGGTTGTCCCTCTCACAAAAACAAATCTCTCTTCTCGGCCTCGCTCGACTCGCTCGCACCTCCGCTCACCGGACAAACCCTGCACAAAAGTCATCATCATTACCCGAAAAAGTGGAGACACCATAATGCTCTCCCTTCTTCTCTCCTTCCGAGTGATCCCTCTTCCTCCGAGTTTCACTCGACGGGCAAACACCCATGTGCTGCATAGTAATAATAAACAGGTAGTAGAAAAATTGATATACGAATCCATAATTAAATATGTTAAACTAGGGTTTTGCCCAGTTCTACAAATCAAGGGTTCAAAAAAATCCAACTACGGGGTTCGAACAACACGATTCTAATCCAAGAATTTTTTCGACCTCATCCAAATGGCCTCAAACTATAGGGTTAGTATCTAGTGCAGTATGTGTGAAAATGTATGCACTATGTGTGCTATAAATTGTATGTCTTTCAAATTTGAACCAAATTTGAATAAGTTTGAAATATTTGAAAAGGGGCTTTTGGCTTAAACGTTTGAAACCAAAACCACTTCTCTTCATGCATGCTTGACTTCATAAGACAGAGTTTAGCTAGGGTTCGGGGGTAGATACATGATTTTCCTGGTTTGAATATATGTCTAGACCTTGTTTATCAACTTAATTGAATGCTTACTATATGACATAAGAAGACTATGTGCCTTGGTTTTTCATTTTTTGATTTTTTTAAAAATTATGCCCATTTGAATCTTGGTAAAATCCTAGGTTTGACCATGGTTTAAACAAGTTTAAATCATGGATATGAAAAAATAAGCATCTATCCTTCTTAGTCACCCCGAAATGTAGCTCTTGGGAGGTTTTTGAAATTTCCATGTTTGAAACAAAAAACTTCTCATGCATGCTTGACTTCATAAGACAGAGTTTAGGGTTAGGTGTAGATATATACATGATTTTCTAGTTTGAATATGTCTAGACCTTTTTTATCAACTTTAATGCTAACTATAGACATAAGAAGACCATGTGCTTTGGTTTTCATTTTTCTGTTTTTTTGAATTTTATGCCCATATATTTGAATCTTGGTCAAATCCTAGGTTTAACCAAGATTTAAACAAGTTTAAAACATGAAAATTAAAAGGTAAGCCTGTATCCTTCTTAGTCACTCTAAAATGAAGCTTTTGGGATGTTCTTGAAATTTCCATGTTTGAAACCCAAAACGACTTACTCTTCATGCTAGACTTCATAAGATCATGCTAGATACATGATTTGTCATATACCTAGACCTCGTTTATCAACTCGAATGCTTACGATATGACATAATAAGAAGACTAGTGCTTTTGTTTGAATCATATTTTTCTGATTTTTTTTGAATTTTGTGCCCACCCATGCTTGTATCTTGGTGAAATCCTAGGAATTTGATAATGATTTAAGACATGTTTAAAATATGATAAATGCAAATGTAAGCATGGAAATCCCTTCTTAGTCACTCTAAAATGAAGCTTTTGGGAGGTTTTTGAAATTTCCATGTTTGAAACCCAAAACCACTTCTCTTCACATGCTTGACTTCATAAGACATAGTTAATTTTTAGGGGTTAGGGGGTATAGATACATGATTTTTGTGGTTTGAATATGTATGGACCTTGTTTATCAACTTTAATGCTTACTATATGACATAAGAAAACTATTTGCTTTGGTTTTTATTTTCTGATTTTTTTCAATTTTGATGCCCATTTGAATCTTGTCAAATCCTAGGTTTGACCAAGATAATTTAAACAAGTTTAAAACATGAAAATGAAAAGGGAAGCATGGATCCTTCTTAGTCACTCTAAAATGAAGCTTTTGGAGGTTTTTGAAATTTCCATGTTTGAAACCCAAAACCACTTCTCTTCACATGCTTGACTTCATAAGACTGAGTTTAGGGTTAGGGGTATATACATGATTTGTCTGGTTTGAATATGTCTAGACCTTGTTTATCAACTTTAATGCTTACTATATGACATAAGAAAACTATTTGCTTTGGTTTTTCTTTTTGCTGATTTTTTTTCAATTTTGATGCCCATTTGAATCTTGTCTAATCCTAGGTTTGACCAAGATAATTTAAACAAGTTTAAAACATGAAAATGAAAAGGGAAGCATGTATCCTTCTTAGTCACTCTAAACTCGGGTTTTGCCCAGTTCTACAGATCAAGGGTTCAAAAAAATCCAACTACGGGGTTCGAACAACACGATTCTAATCCAAGAATTTTTTCGACCTCATCCAAATGGCCTCAAGCTATAGGGTTAGCATGTAGTGCAGTTTGTGTGAAAATGTATGCACTATGTGTGCTATAACTTGTATGTCTTTCAAATTTGAACCAAATTTGAATAAGTTTGAAATATTTGAAAAGGGGCTTTTGGGAGGATTTTGAAATTTCCATGTTTGAAACCCAAAGCCACTTCTCTTCATGCTTGACTTCATAAGACGGAGTTTAGGGGTTAGGGGTAGATACATGATTTGTATGGTTTGATATGTCTAGACCTTGTTTATCAACTTTAATGCTTACTATATGACATAAGAAGACTATGTGATTTGGTTTTTCATTTTTCTGTGTTTTTATTTTTCTGCCCATTTGAATCTTGGTCAAATCCTAGGTTTGACCAAGATTTAGACAAGTTTAACACGTAATGAGTTACCTTGGGTTTCCTACCCTTGAATCCATAGGAAAGTTTGTTCTAATGCACTATAATAATCAATCGAGTTTTTACACCAACAGGTCTCACTTACTGTGGTGCCCACGCTGAGGTCCCACACTTCAGTGAGCACAAGTCACGTGCAATAGGTACGCAAACTCCCAGCCATCTTCTTTGTCAAGAGAAGACGCATCAGGATGCGTATTGGAAGTCTGTGGGTCCTTCTGGATCCTTCGGTTGTCCCTCTCACAAAAAATCTCCCTCATTCTCGACTCGCTCGACTCGCTCGCTCGCTCGCACCTCCTGCTCACTGACAAACCCTGCACAAAAGTCAACATCATCACCCGAAAAAGGGGAGACACCATAATGCTCTCCCTTCTTCTCTCCTTCCGAGTGATCCCTCTTCCTCCGAGTTTCACTCGACTGGCAAACACCCATGTGCTGCATAGTAATAATAAAAAGGTAGTAGAAAAATCGATATACGAATCTATAATTAAATAGGTTAAACTCGGGTTTTGCCCATTTCTACAGATCAAGGGTTCAAAAAATCCAACTACGGGGTTCGAACAACACGATTCTAATCCAAGAATTTTTTCGACCTCATCCAAATGGCCTCAAACTATAGGGTTAGTATCTAGTGCAGTATGTGTGAAAATGTATGCACTATGTGTGCTATAAATTGTATGTCTTTCAAATTTGAACCAAATTTGAATAAGTTTGAAATATTTGAAAAGGGGCTTTTGGCTTAAACGTTTGAAACCAAAACCACTTCTCTTCATGCATTGACTTCATAAGACAGAGTTTAGGGTTAGGGGTAGATACATGATTTGTCTGGTTTGAATATGTCTAGACCTTGTTTATCAACTTAATGCTTACTATATGACATAAGAAGACTATGTGCTTTGGTTTTTCATTTTTCTGATTTTTTTTTTTTTTATGCCCATTTGAATCTTGGTCAAATCCTAGGTTTGACCATGGTTTTTAACAAGTTTAAATCATGAATGTGAAAAAATTATTTCCTTCTTAGACCCAAAGGTAGCTTTGTTGAATGTTTTTAAAATTTCCAGTTTTTAACAAAAAACCACTTCTTCGTGTGGTGCCCACGATTGAGGTTAGGGTTAGGGGTGCTAGATATATCACGTGAATAGGTATGTCTATACCTGTTTATCAACTTATGATAATTTCTTAAGAAGACATGCTGCTTTGGTTTTTCATTTTTCTATTTTTTAAACACATTATATGTGAATTTTGCATTTTCTGGAACTAATCATTTAAACAAGTTTAAAAGGAAATTAAAAGTTAAGCATCCTTCTTAGTCACTTAAAATGAAGTTTGGAATGTTCTTGAAATTTCCATGTTTGAAACCAAAACGACTTCCTTCATTCCTATGCTGATTCGGGGTAGATACATGATTTGTCTGGTTTGGATATACCTAGACCTCGTTTATCAACTCGAATGCTTACGATATGACATATATAAGAAGACTATGTGCTTTTGTTTTTCATTTTTCTGATTTTTTTGAATTTTGTGCCCACCCATTTGTATCTTGGTCAAATCCTAGGTTTGATAATGATTTAAACAAGTTTAAAATATGAAAATGCAAATGTAAGCATGGATCCTTCTTAGTCACTCTAAAATGAAGCTTTTGGGAGGTTTTTGAAATTTCCATGTTTGAAACCCAAAACCACTTCTCTTCACATGCTTGACTTCATAAGACATAGTTAATTAATTTAGGGGTTAGGGGTATAGATACATGATTTGTGTGGTTTGAATATGTATGGACCTTGTTTATCAACTTCAATGCTTACTATATGACATACGAAAACTATTTGCTTTGGTTTTTATTTTTTCTGTTTTTTTTCAATTTTGATGCCCATTTGAATCTTGTCAAATCCTAGGTTTGACGACCAAGATAATTTAAACAAGTTTAAAACATGAAAATGAAAAGGTAAGCATGGATCCTTCTTAGTCACTCTAAAATGAAGCTTTTGGGATGTTCTTGAAATTTCCATGTTTGAAACCCAAAACGACTTCTCTTCATGCTAGACTTCATAAGATCGACGGGGGGTAGATACATGATTTGTCTGGTTTGGATATACCTAGACCTCGTTTATCAACTCGAATGCTTACGATATGACATATATAAGAAGACTATGTGCTTTTGTTTTTCATTTTTCTGATTTTTTGAATTTTGTGCCCACCCATTTGTATCTTGGTCAAATCCTAGGTTTGATAATGATTTAAACAAGTTTAAAATATGAAAATGCAAATGTAAGCATGGATCCTTCTTAGTCACTCTAAAATGAAGCTTTTGGGAGGTTTTTGAAATTTCCATGTTTGAAACCCAAAACCACTTCTCTTCACATGCTTGACTTCATAATTAAGACATAGTTAATTAATTTAGGGGTTAGGGGTATAGATACATGATTTGTGTGGTTTGAATATGTATGGACCTTGTTTATCAACTTCAATGCTTACTATATGACATAAGAAAACTATTTGCTTTGGTTTTTCTTTTTTCTGATTTTTTCAATTTTGATGCCCATTTGAATCTTGTCAAATCCTAGGTTTGACGACCAAGATAATTTAAACAAGTTTAAAACATGAAAATGAAAAGGGAAGCATGGATCCTTCTTAGTCACTCTAAAATGAAGCTTTTGGGAGGTTTTTGAAATTTCCATGTTTGACCACTTCTCTTCACATGCTTGACTTCATAAGACAGAGTTTAGGGGTTAGGGGGTATAGCTACATGATTTGTCTGGTTTGAATATGTCTAGACCTTGTTTATCAACTTTAATGCTTACTATATGACATAAGAAAACTATTTGCTTTGGTTTTTCTTTTTGCTGATTTTTTTCAATTTTGATGCCCATTTGAATCTTGTCTAATCCTAGGTTTGACCAAGATAATTTAAACAAGTTTAAAACATGAAAATGAAAAGGGAAGCATGTATCCTTCTTAGTCACTCTAAACTCGGGTTTTGCCCAGTTCTACAGATCAAGGGTTCAAAAAAATCCAACTACGGGGTTCGAACAACACGATTCTAATCCAAGAATTTTTTCGACCTCATCCAAATGGCCTCAAGCTATAGGGTTAGCATGTAGTGCAGTTTGTGTGAAAATGTATGCACTATGTGTGCTATAACTTGTATGTCTTTCAAATTTGAACCAAATTTGAATAAGTTTGAAATATTTGAAAAGGGGCTTTTGGGAGGATTTTGAAATTTCCATGTTTGAAACCCAAAGCCACTTATCTTCATGCTTGACTTCATAAGACGGAGTTTAGGGGTTAGGGGGTAGATACATGATTTGTATGGTTTGATATGTCTAGACCTTGTTTATCAACTTTAATGCTTACTATATGACATAAGAAGACTATGTGATTTGGTTTTTCATTTTTCTGTGTTTTTATTTTTCTGCCCATTTGAATCTTGGTCAAATCCTAGGTTTCACCAAGATTTAGACAAGTTTAACACGTAAATGAGTTAACTTGGATTTCCTACCCTTGAATCCATAGGAAACTTTGTTCTAATGCACTATAATAATCAATCGAGTTTTTACACCAACAGGTCTGTCACTTACGTGTGGTGCCCACGCTGAGGTCCCACACTTCAGTGAGCACAAGTCACGTGCAATAGGTACGCAAACTCCCAGCCATCTTCTTTGTCAAGAGAAGACGCATCAGGATGCGTATTGGAAGTCTGTGGGTCCTTCGGATCCTTCGGTTGTCCCTCTCACAAAAAAAACAAATCTCCTCATTCTCGGCCTCGCTCGACTCGCTCGCTCGCTCGCACCTCCTGCTCACTGACAAACCCTGCACAAAAGTCAACATCATCACCCGAAAAAGGGGAGACACCATAATGCTCTCCCTTCTTCTCTCCTTCCGAGTGATCCCTCTTCCTCCGAGTTTCACTCGACGCAAACACCCATGTGCTGCATAGTAATAATAAAAAGGTAGTAGAAAAATCGATATACGAATCTATAATTAAATAGGTTAAACTCGGGTTTTGCCCAGTTCTACAGATCAAGGGTTCAAAAAATCCAACTACGGGGTTCGAACAACACGATTCTAATCCAAGAATTTTTTCGACCTCATCCAAATGGCCTCAAATTATAGGGTTAGCATCTAGTGCAGTTTGTGTGAAAATGTATGCAATATGTGTGCTATAACTTGTATGTCTTTCAAATTTGAACCAAATTTGAATAAGTTTGAAATATTTGAAAAGGGGCTTTTGGGAGGTTTTTGAAATTTCCATGTTTGAAACCCAAACCACTTCTCTTCATGCTTGACTTCATAAGACGGAGTTTAGGGGTTAGGGGTATAGATACATGATTTGTCTGGTTTGAATATGTCTAGACCTTGTTTATCAACTTTAATGCTTACTATATAACATAAGAAAACTATTTGCTTTGGTTTTTCTTTTTGCTGATTTTTTTTTCAATTTTGATGCCCATTTGAATCTTGGTCAAATCCTAGGTTTGACCATGGTTTAAACAAGTTTAAATCATGAATATGAAAAAATAAGCATCTATCCTTCTTAGTCACCCCAAAATGTAGCTCTTGGGAGGGTTTTTGAAATTTCCATGTTTGAAACAAAAAAACCACTTCTCTTCATGCATGCTTGACTTCATAAGACAGAGTTTAGGGTTAGGGGTGTAGATATATACATGATTTTCTAGTTTGAATATGTCTAGACCTGTTTATCAACTTTAATGCTAACTATAGACATAAGAAGACTATGTGCTTTGGTTTTTCATTTTTCTGTTTTTTTTGAATTTTATGCCCATATATTTGAATCTTGGTCAAATCCTAGGTTCAACCAAGATTTAAACAAGTTTAAAACATGGAAATTAAAAGTTAAGCATGTATCCTTCTTAGTCACTCTAAAATGAAGCTTTTGGGATGTTCTTGAAATTTCCATGTTTGAAACCCAAAACGACTTCTCTTCATGCTAGACTTCATAAGATCGACGTGGGGTAGATACATGATTTGTCTGGTTTGGATATACCTAGACCTCGTTTATCAACTCGAATGCTTACGATATGACATATATAAGAAGACTATGTGCTTTTGTTTTTCATTTTTCTGATTTTTTTGAATTTTGTGCCCACCCATTTGTATCTTGGTCAAATCCTAGGTTTGATAATGATTTAAACAAGTTTAAAATATGAAAATGCAAATGTAAGCATGGATCCTTCTTAGTCACTCTAAAATGAAGCTTTTGGGAGGTTTTTGAAATTTCCATGTTTGAAACCCAAAACCACTTCTCTTCACATGCTTGACTTCATAAGACATAGTTAATTAATTTAGGGGTTAGGGGGTATAGATACATGATTTGTGTGGTTTGAATATGTATGGACCTTGTTTATCAACTTCAATGCTTACTATATGACATAAGAAAACTATTTGCTTTGGTTTTTCTTTTTTCTGTTTTTTTTCAATTTTGATGCCCATTTGAATCTTGTCAAATCCTAGGTTTGACGACCAAGATAATTTAAACAAGTTTAAAACATGAAAATGAAAAGGGAAGCATGGATCCTTCTTAGTCACTCTAAAATGAAGCTTTTGGGATGTTTTTGAAATTTCCATGTTTGAAACCCAAAACGACTTCGATCTCTTCATGCTAGACTTCATAAGATCGACAGGGGGTAGATACATGATTTGTCTGGTTTGGATATACCTAGACC